>PVIH01007352.1:0-101365 GCA_004025045.1 Sigmodon hispidus
ATAAGCATGGCTTATCAAGGGTAGACATACAAATAAGATTGCTACACCTATATTTTCTTTGTGTTCATCTTTCCCTCTGAATTTTTTTTTTTCCATCCCTGTATATCCTTATTCAAGGTCTCCTCCCCCTCCCAACACATCTGGTCACTTTTTTTTTTTTTCCTCTGCAACTCCCCATCCCCTCCCTGGGCAGGGAGCAGACAGTCCCATGGTCCCACTGACCCAGTAATGCTTAGGTCAGTCTCCACTTCTGGCCAAATCCAGTTCTTTCCCCCCTCCCTCAAGAGTGAGTCAGGTGTTCCTCTAGGTGGCGTGGGATCCAAAGGGTCAGTCCAGGGTGTTTCCGATCCCAAGCTGTTCAGTGGTTGTGGTTTGCCGCTTGGTTTTAAGAGACAAATGGATGAAGTTGAGTAGAGAAAGGGGAGATAGTATCTGAGAGAGGGGGGGAGGAGTACACAAATATAATCAAACTATATAAAAAATTTAAAATAAATATTTTATTAATTGAAATATGATTCAGCTAATCTGTAACTAATACTAATAACTAATCTATAATTAACAAACATCCCAAAACGGAGGGCATATCTGTGAGGGATGTTTGTTTAATTTGAAGAAGAGCCACTTCTAATCCGGATCTTTGATTCCAGATCTTGAGGTAAGAAGTCGCACTTTTAACCCAGGTATTCCGAGCCCCCACTTTCTGGTGGAAGGCTATACAAGGACATGGGAGCAGGAAGCTTTTGTTCTTTGCCTGCTTGCCCTCACTTTGCTAGCAAATCCATTTCTTCACTGGCCTTGGAGCCTACTTCACCAGGATTTCAGTATATAATGCAAACCAGCTGAGACATCCACCCTTGTGCCCTGAGCATTTACTATTCTTTCCATTTATAGCCAGCCATTCTCAGATTAGTTGGACCATGGATTGCAAATCATTGCAATGAATCCCCTTTAAATATAATTGAGATTCATTCTATAAGTTCTATAACTCTGACTAATATAATTGCATATTTTTCTTTCTTTCTTCTTTCATATCTCTCCCTGGTCTAAACTCCTACTCTTACCAAAATAAATGCCTCTTCCTTTTTAACTACTGTTTTTATAAATACATGTAAAATAATCAGTTTGAATGTTTTGACTACATTTCTAGGCAGTGAATCCCCATGATTCACCTGTCTATGTCCATCAACACTAGGTTTATAGACATATCACTGTATCTGGAATTTTTGCCTGAGTGTTTGAGATCTGAACTCAGGTCTTCAGGATTTTCCAAATTTTCTTTTATGTATTTATAAGATATAATAATTCTTCCATTAAACATAAAAATATAGAGCATCTTTCTGGTTAGGATGAAAATCCAGAGATAATGACTGAATTCAAATACTGCTATAAAAGACAGGGCTGTGATTTTTAAAGAAGAGTGCGATTTTGTCTGGCAGGATCAAAACCCAGTTTCCAACTTCACTTTATCCGAATCCTCCTTTTTGAAAGAAGCATTTTTGTTTGTATAAGTGTGACATTTCTAAGGTCTAAATACCTGGTAATATATAAACTATGCCATCCTTCTTCAAGGCTAAAGGCATGAAGAATCATTGTCCTAAACCTTGAGAAACTTCAGATAGATGATTAAGGTGGAAGTTTCAGGGATGTTTGGTGATGAGGGACTTGGATGAACTATTTGTATTTTATGCTCAAGAAATAAAAATTGAGGGAGAAAATGCTTCCATCAAATATCTTGGAATAAATCTAACCAAAAGGACAAAATACCTCTAAAATGAAAATGTTAAGAAACCGAATAAAGAAAAAAACTTGGAAAGATAGTAAATGATTGAAACTCTCCTTATGCTGGTTGATCAAAGAATAGCCTGTTTTATACTAAAAAGTGGAGAGAGAATTACTTAAAACAACTATTTTGTAAAAAGAAATATGTAGGAATGAGTCGTAACATGCTGCAGCTATCAGCATCCTTTGGACCACGGAGCAACTCAGAGGAGTGGGCAGAGCCCATGGTAGCCCCGAGACAACAACAACAACAGCAATAGGGCAGGTCCTCCTGGAAGATGCTTTCAAAAAGTAGATTTATAAAATTGAAAGGAAAGATCGCAGACAAGAAACAAACCGGCTCCGGATAATGGCAAATGGAGACACTGAATAGGTTCCATCCTCAGCCCACAGGCAGGCATGCAGCCTAGAGCCTCCCTGCTAGGTCAAGGAAACGGGCTCATAGAAAGCAGAGAAACCACATAGATGCCCTTGGTCTGTGCTGTCTTCACAAACCATTTGGAAGCCCATGACCTGCGCTGCTGTTTACTCCAAGAGATAAACAATCCTCTTTTCGAGTAGTATCGATAACTGCGGACTCCTAGTTGGCAATAAGATATAAAGAAGGTTTTCGGGGGCAACTTCTCTCCCCTTTCCACCCCTTTAAAACATTATGATTTGGATATCATAGTGTAGCTCTTCAGTTCATGGCTTATGGCAGGAGTTGGGGTGGGAATGGACTCAGTTTCTTCAAGAGTCTGGCCACTTGGACTTTGACCATTCTCCATTGAGTACATGGGCAACACAAATTCGACAAGTATGTTTTCTGTTTTTCTTCCCACCCTTCTCTTTTTTGAGGAGGGTCACAAGGGTAGGCAGGTGCACCCAGGAGAACTGGGAAGTAAATGAGATCAGGGTGCATTATTTTAAATTTCCAAATAATCAATAAAAATCTTATGGTTGAAACAATATGTACACAGTCCTGAAAAGTATTTGTGGCAAGGAAATATTCTTAATCCAGTTGCATTTCTCAGGCAATGAAGTAGTATAGCTTTGGTAGTTCTCACTTTGTCATCAATGATACAATTTATTCTTTGTATCTTTGCAACATAATAGATTTTAAAGATACAGTGCTCTTTATTGCAAGACATGATTTTGTTAAGTCTTGTTTCTTTTTAACATTTTATGTAAAACTTGGCATGCTTACAGGCAAGCTATTTCCTTCCTTAACACTGTAGAAATGCAATTAAGATCTTCACTATACAATTTAGAATAGGTGTTCTAATTCATAACACTTGATCAGTTACTCAAACTATTTGTACCTCAGATATACCTACACATGATGAAGACATAGATAATCTCAATTTTATAACTGTTTCAGATGTGATTAATATATCAGAATTGTGTATACTGTGCTTAAGCTTAGAACTATAGGATAGAAGTAATAAAATAAATGTGTTATAGGGAATAAGGAAGAAAGTCCTTGAGAAAATGGCCATTCTACTGAAGCAATTAATAGACTTATTGTATTTGTATAGGAAATACAGGGCAACTCTACAAACATATAAATACCATCTCAAATTTTGTTTAGAGATACAAAAGATCAACTCAGAACAAAAAATATTTTAGTAGATGTTATCATAATTTATTTGGTATTATACTACAAAGACATAATAATAAATTAGCTATAACTATGGGCATTATAAGATATGGCCACAGGTTCAATAGTGCTATGAATGATATGGAAGCAATTAGCCATTTTCTGATTGGATATGCAAGGCACAGTTCATAAGATGAGACTCATACTGTTAAAGGGATCACAAACCTGTGGCTAGATAAGTAAGGGACTCTTAGGGAAAACCAAGTACTATCCTCTGCTGTGGAATGATCAGCCTTTCTGTATGCTGTGAATATGTGTTGCTACCATTGGTTAATAAGCTGTTTGACTTATGGTAAGAAAGTATATAGCCAACTGTGGGAAATTCAAGAGCTATATAAGAAGAAAAAAGGCAGGATCTGACTATATATGGCAATCAGCAAGGAGAACAAGATGTAAGCAAACACAAGTAAAGCCACAAGACATATGGTGATATATAGATTAATAGAAGTAGGTTACTTTAAGATGAGTTAGCTAGTTATTGATAAGCCTGAGCCATAGACCAAACAATTTTTATTAATATTAAATCTTTGTCTGTTTATTTAGGACCAAATGGCTACAAGGCACAGAACAACTTCTAGCTACTTTACTCTGCCAAATGGAGATTGTAAGTGACTCCTAATGATTCATTGTTATGCCCATAGTTACTTCAGCAACTCCTATTTCCTTGCTCATGACAGCTAACTTCTCAAAGAAAGAATTCTTATCTTATTTTCTTACATTGCATTGCTAATCAGTGGAGAGATTGCAAGGCAAAAGTTGCTCAGTAAATATTTATCCAAAAAGAGATGAACTGTTTCTTTCAGTCTGGTCTTGGTTAATGGAAATGGTCGGATTGGGCAGTTTGCTGAGGGAGCTCTGCTGCTTTGACACTGGGACTTCCATATCTTAGCAATGACTTCTGACCTTCAAATGACACCTACTTGTAGTGGCTTTCAGATGTTACTTATGGAAGCCCAGATGCTTAGCTCCTGAGTTCAGGACTCCTACAAGGTGTGGCCAGAACCCATAGGGACCTGGAGACCCCTGACCTGCACCCTGTTGGTTCCTGTGTTCTTAGGGAGTGGATTGATCCATCCATCATGAAACTATCTACTCTCTAAAAATTGTCTTAAAGTTCAATTTATATCATAATTTTTCATATACCCCTCAATAAATATTAATCCTTTATATGATATATTACAAATATATCTTCAATATCTGGATGACAAACAAGTTCAAACTTTAAGACTAAACCAAGTGCAAAACTCATTCTACACCTACTCACTCCATGAACACAGAAATGCCTTCCATGACTTATTGCACACCTCAATGATCCTTATTCATCTAATAAATGTGTAGAGTTTTATTGATTTCTTAAATTAATTAACTCTGCACTAGTCAACTTTTGAACTCCATCTTATTTATAGTTACTAAGGTCATTTGAACAAAGCAACATTCACTTCTATAGTAGAATAACAAGCCAAATTAAATTTGGGGAATTTCCAGAATGACAAATATAATCTATGTTCCTTTCCTCTCTATATAGATGTGGTGCACAGGGATTTCTTTTTGAAAGGATCTGTAAGCACATTGATATTTTGGGCCCTGCCATATAGTATGAAAGCATATAGTACCTACTATATTTTTATTTATACAATAGCATATACATTATATTGTTCTCTTAATTTTAAAGTATGAATTCTGAAACTTTGAGTGTTTTATACAAAAGCCACATATCCACTGGATGGGTGGGTGGCTACCTGTGGCTTTAGATCAGTTCCACAGCAAAACCTTTCTGCTACTGTTTCCAATTATTTGACCCAAGTTTGAAATTTTAAGCACTTCAGAAAAGCTGAAAGTATATTCTTTGGTTAATGGCAAACATGCATCTATTTTCCTGCCACTACTCTGCTATCTCTATCTATTTGTGATACAAATACACATGAAATATGTCCTACTGCTGGTGCTGAACAGTCCGTGACTGCACACATGTTAATGCTTCCAAATTAAATCTTTTATATGCATTCTCTGAGGGCAAATGTATTATATGTCATGTACACATGCACCCACATGTGTATGTACCACAAATATTAAGTTGCCACTCACAAGGAGGATATTGTTAAAATGCATTCAGGTATTGTTTTACATACAATAGACTTGGAATTATGAAAAAAGTTAATGATAAAAAAGAATTTTAAACATAATATTCTGGATTAAAGAGATGTTAAAGCACAGAGAAATCTGAATATAACACATTATTCTTAACTGAATCTAGTTTTTTAAGAAATACAAAACAAAAATCTATGAATGACTTTTATAAGAGAGAAAAACTTGAATGGCAAGTGAAATTTTACTTTTTCATTTTCACCATTGTGTTTCAGAATAGAAATAATAAGTGACTCTTGAACTTTGTTTTTTCTAAAGATCACTGTACATAAATAGATGAGTTATAAGTACCTGGAATATTCTACAACATAAAGAGACTTGAAGATCAAGATTCATGCATAAAATTTGGGTACAATGGTGCATAACTTTAATACCAGCGCACTGAAGGCAAATATTTTGAGTTTACATGTAGCCTGGTCCACATAGTGACCTTCCTGTTTAGGCAATTGAGGAAAAACTGTCCCTTGGGTAAAGTTTTAGGATTATTATTATTATTATTATTATTATTATTGGTGGTGGTAGGGGTGTGATTTGAAACTCTTGGCTTTATACACGCTAATTATATACCTTAGTATTGAAGTTTACCTGTTCATGGTGAAAATTCTAGAGAGGTGGATAAAAAAGAAAGGAAATTTTATTTTGGCTACCTTTAGACACTGGTAGCTGAGTATGTTATGGTAGGAATGAATCCAGTCATCTAGAAATAAGGAGAAAAAATATGAAACTTAACAGTCGAATTCACTTTCCCTAAATCCATCCTCTCTCCCTGTCACCTTGCTATATGAGATAATAAATGTTATTGTCCATTCTCTCAGGCCTTCAGTGACTTGAGGCATGAATGTATCACTCTGTTCAGAATTTGATGTTGTCCCCGGTTGTTCATCTGAAGGAACTCACATTTGTACAATCTAGGCCTAGTTGAAATTGTTTGACTTTGCATGGCTCTGTTTCCAACTGACTACCTTCTGGCTATCAGCTTTCAAAGAGGAATTTCAGAACTTCAGTGATTACACTTTCTGTATTGTTGTTTTGTGACCCAATGAACATAACGACCTGCTGTTGTGCTGCCCCTTTCAAAATCACAACTAATTTGGTCTGTGTGTGTGTGTGTGTGTGTGTGTGTGTGTGTGTGTGTGTGTGTGTTCAGAAGTTTTCCTGTTCCATCTGGATTTCTCAATCCAGACAAAGTTCTTTCACTTGTGGTCCCACAGCTGCTTATAAAATAATTTCTTTGTGACTTACAAGCTGTTTGGCCTGTGGCTCAGGCTTATTACTTGCTAACTCTTACTCTTAAATTCACCCATGATTCTTATCCATGTTTAGCCATGTGACTTGGTACCTTTTTCTCAGTGCATCATTCTCGTCTTCTTCTCTGTCTGGCTATCACCTGCTCTACTCTTCTGCTTCCCAGAATTCTAGTCTGGTTGCACTGCCCTTTACTTCCTGTCTAACTTCTGGCCATCATCTTATTTTATAGTGACAAATATCTACAGTGTACAAGAGCATAGTCCCACAACATATGTGTATATGTGTATGTTAATGTGTGTATTCATATATGTGTGTATACATGTATGTGAATACACACACACATATATAGATACATACACGTATGTGTTGGTCTTTTAATGTGAACATATATATATATGCATATATAATGTAAACTGCATTTGCTGAGTATGGTAAGAACAGTTTTAGTTGAAGATAAAGAAAAATCAGCAAGCATCTGATGAAATGTTGAAGTGTTGATTTATCTCTCTGCTCAAACATAAAAAAAAAATTCCCATTGAAAACAAGAGCTGAGTAGAAAACAATAATGCTCACTTAAAATGAGGAAAGACACAATGATTAAACAAGAATTAACCAGATGTTATATAAATTCTGTCTATTGACACAGTCAGGAGAGGAGTTGGGGGCAGAATTTAAAAGAGACTCAGAAAAAAAACTGAAGATTTAACAGGAAGATGATGTGAACCAGAAATCACTGTAGAGCCCCACAGGCCTGGGAGAAGTGCATGGTGGCAGACACACAGCTGTCAGCAGAGCCTCACAGGCAAGGCAGAGGTCCATGGTGGGAGACATAGCATTCTTAGACTAACTGAACTAGAATGGCTTCTGGTCCCTGCCAAATACTCAGGACGTTTTTACAAGTCATTATGCTTACCTTGAAAGCATGAGGATCTGCATTTGTGTTGGACCCTCTGAGGCTGTGGGGTTGAGGTCCAGTGTAAATTCCTAAGCCTTTCTAGAGTTTGGAGACCTTTCTCTGATCGTAAACTCCACGTGTGAGTGACTCAGCATAGCCCGATCTAAGACTGCATCTGCTTAGCCTCCACTAACATGGTAAAATACTACTGGCCCTTTTCCCCACCCCACCTACCACATTCCAAGACTCCCATCCCCTTCTCACTACCTTATATAAATCCATGCCTGATACAATAAAACAAGTTCCTGCTTCAAAAAGGCTCCCAAATCAGCCTGTGTTTTCCCCAGTGACTAGGGGGTTCTGGGTCATCAACACTCATCATTCTGCTTCAGCCCCAGGGAGAGCCAGGATCTCCCTCTGCCCTATCTGCCAGAGTCTGCCACATTTGATTTCTACAATTCATGTAAGAAGCCAGGAATATTGTGTGCTTATAATACCAGCACTGGGGAGCCAGGGACAGATAGAGTCTTGGGGCTCAATGACCAGTAACAACTCTGCTAAGCAAATAAAAGACCCTGTTTCAAAACACAAATTAATCAGTGACTGAGGAATGACACCATAAGAGTTGTCCTCTGCCACCTTACACACACACACACACACACACACACACACACACACACACACAGAGTGAGGAATGGAGATAACCAGGGTTGACTGTGGGCCTGTGAGAGCTTTAAATGCCTTATAAATTTGAGCTTACATATTACTATGACTATATTTTGGTCTTACAATAGTATCACTGCTGCCATTTGAGATATGCCTATAGTCCATTGATAGTCATTGTTTTTCTGTTAGTGTTGTAAGAAAAAACCATGATCAAGATAAATTACAGAGCCAAATATTTAATTTACTTTAACTTAGGCTCCCGGACATTTAGCATCCATACTGGCATGGAGAGGAGGAGCAGGCAGCAACCATCGTACCATGAACACAAAGCTCAAGAGATCACATCTTGAACCCCAGCACGAGGTAGACAGAGTGAACCACATATAGCACTGGGTCTTTTTTAAAAAAATATTTATTAATTATGTACACAGTATACAAAAGAGGGTACCAGATCTCATTATAGATAGTTGTGAACCACCATTTGGTTGCTGGGAATTGAACTCAGAACCTCTGAAAGAACAGTCAATGCTCTTACCCTCTGAACCATCTCTCCAGCTTCTAGAAGAAAGTCTTTAAATTCTCAAACATTACAGCAGTGACACTTTCTCAAACAAGGATGCAACTGCAAGCCTCTATGAACAATGTCACCAACTGGGAACCAAGTAATCAAATGACCAAGATTACAGGGGACATCTCATTCAAGCTACCACACCATTGCATCTGAAATGATGATGTGTTCCTTGTAGCCATGCAATGCTCTGTGCCTGATTTAACTGCAGAAACTTGACTACTCTAATTAGCAAGGACCAGTCTACCCAATTTTGTCTCCATCCAGCAAGCAGCAAAAGCATCATCTGGAAAAGGATGTTAAAAATCAATTCAATTGTGTGAACTATTCCACCACTTGATGCTGAGTGAAAGAACTGTGAAAAGTTGTTTTTTTTCCTTGCAAATGCAATAACCGTAAACATTAGCATGTGTCAATAAAGGAGCAACAAGGGTACCCCAAATCTCCAATTTCTAAAAAGTATCATACTGCAAATGCAAATTTGTGCCTGCAACATTTTGCTGTCAGAAGAAATTGATCTCTGGTTGATTGATAATCCTCAAGTGCCTCAGGGTCTTAGGAGATGCACCTGCCTTGGAACAACAAATGAGGGGAGGGAGGACTTGGCACATGTTCTCTGTGGTTACAGAAACTTGTTTAGAAATAGAAGACACAGAGTCTCATGAACAGTAGGACTGATTTAATTCATAATATCTTCATTCTATTTAACATTTGGAAATATTATCCATGTGATGTCCCTGGTAGTAGCTGAAGGAAATCAAAGGGATTCACAGATGATTTTCCAGATCCAAATTTTAAAGTATCATAGCCTACATTATATCCTTTTCCGTACTCACAGATGACCCATGGCTCATCCTGCTGCTATCCAGGGAATAAAAGAAGTAGAGACTGAGTCTATCACAAAGAGTTCTCTCTACACTGAGCATACAATGCCCTGCTGCAAGGCATTTTCTCAGACACCTTTGTCTCCTGACATTATATACCTCCTGAGTAACTACAAAAACCTAAGCTCTTTACAGAGAGGTGGTGTTTTCAAGCCCTGGGTTACCTTTTCATCTGAATTTGTGTTAAGTTCTTTGTTTTTTACTATACAGTAAACAGCAGCCCTGACCATTCTAGACTTGTGGCAGAATGCTAGCTTTACTTTAGCTATTCACAGGGAAACACCCATCTTGAGCTTGCCAATTATTTAACAGACTACATAAAGCATCTGATAATAATTTATCCTCCACTGTCCTAAACTGCAATTATTTCTTTACTGGCTTGTTTCGAACATCTCTGGTCTTGTTTCCATGATTATCAGCATTGTTTTCTTATAAATCAGTTAATAATTTTGTAACTTAATAGGATCACCTATATTTGGAAATTATTTTCATTGAATAAAAATGAGATATATAGATCTGTGTAATATATACAGTAATGGGAAAATATAAAACAAAAAAAATAAGATCTATTCAAAATATCACTATTCTAGGTATTTTAGTATTTTTGTGTTTCTTAATATTTAAACCTTGTATGATTAAAAGTAGAAATTGAAACATAGCCTCTGGTACGTCAACATTAGCAGAAGCATATTTTGTTTATGCAAAGTTGGAAGGGTATCTACTGTATGAATTTATTGTACATGTCTTTTTAAACTTATGACAGTAAGTTTACATTTTTATTACAAAATATTAGTTTTATGGTATTATAAGCATTATCTTAAACAGAAAATATGTTTGTCTTATAATTATGCAGATTTTTTCTATGAATAAAATAAATGGTCATATATCAACTGATTATATGTTGAAATATACTGCCAGCCTATTCACTATCACAAAAGAAAAGCTTTTAAGAGAAAAAATCTTTAACACTTAAATGCAGTTTTGCATTAAGACTTTGGTGATTTGTTGACATTCTGAGATTGAAATAAGTTTTATAAATATCCAGTTCTCAAACTCAGCTTAAAAGACACTTCTTGTCTAGTAAGCATTTTTACTCTTAATTTTGTGGTCATAAGCAATACATCTATATCTTAGAAATAAAAATTTACTTTTCTAATTTTTGTTAGGTTTGTACTCATCAACTCAATCTGTTCTGACCAAATCTCTGGTTGTGTCTAATAATAAACCTATGTGATGGAGTTTTGTGCATTTTTTAAACATGATTCTAATTGTTACGTATGGGCTCTAGGGAGGCTGGCCATATGAGAAATGTTTTCTCAGTACCATTTGATGAAGAAAGTGTGTTTTCTCCAATATAGATTTTCTTTTAATCTTTGTCAAACACCAGGTGGCTGGAAATGTGTGTGTTTATATCTGGGTTTTCTCTTCTAGTCATCTATGTGTCTGATTTTCTGCCAGTGCTGTGCTACTTCTGCAAACATGACTTTGTGGTATAACTTAAAATAAGGTATGATAATACCTCTGACACTATTTGTTTTCTTTGTGATCACTTCAACTATTTGGGGACGCTGGGGCTTCTGTATGTATTTTAATATTGTTTGCTCTCTTTCTATAAAGAATAACAGGAATTTTGGTCAGGATTATATCAAGTATGAAGATTATTTTTGGTAGGATAAACATTTTTGCATTGTTTTAATTTATGCTGTCAGCTACACCAGATTGTACTTTATGAATTTTAATATTCAATACAGAAATTACTCATGTGTAATGCTTATGACAATAAGCTTGTCATAAAGTATGTTTCTGCTAGTATTTGTGTTAGATTTTTTTTTTCTGCAAAGTAAGTCTACATATAAATCAATTTTGGTGAGAATGAATATCCTAAATACACATTATTTCTCATTATACATTGTGCCAATAGTGCACAAATGCTATGGCTTGATAATGCATAATATAGTAACTTCAAAAGCTTTCTTAAATTTAAGTAGCACATAAATCATAAAAGATATATGACAATAAAGCCACCCACGAAAACTTACTTTTTAGAAAATATATATGAGGTTAGAGAGATACCTTAATGTGTTGTACTTGTATAAATATTAGAACTGGATTTGGACCCCAGCTCTCATGTATAAAGCAGGTCATGTTTGTGGATGCCTAACACTCCAACGCTCAGGAGCTGGAGACAAGAAAGTCACTGGGACTTGCTGGCTTCTCTCATCTCTCCAGGTTAACTGAGACCTTCTAATGGGAATAACCAGAAATTGATAGATTGGATGCTCAGTGCCCTCCTCTGTCTCCATTCTTCATACAAGCATGAGCGCTTACACTCATATGCCACGTACAAGATTTAACAACATATGTCTTATAATTAAAGATATATACTAAATAGACTTATTGATTTAAGTAAAAGTAAATTGTAATTTCACACAGTCTGTCTTATATGTCAGAAAATAAAATTATAAAATTATTTTTACTAACATTTAGATCAGAGTTTGGGAGGAAGTGTTTGTTTGTATTTATAATCAATATAGAATTTTGTTTCTAAATGGTTGAAAGCTATATTAATGTGTGTTCACTCAAAGCCAAATGGAACAAAGAAAACACTTCACAGAAAAATAAAAGAAACCAGAAATACCTATCTGTTGAATTTGTCCAATGTTCTTTAGGCTGTTTTTGATTCCCAATAACACACACACACACACACACACACACACACACACACTGAAAAGGCAAAGAAGGAGAAAATAATTAAAGAAAAATAATTGAATTAGGAAAGACACAAAACCTGCACCTTGTTTTAAGATAAGTCATCAGGAAATGCCTTACTTGTCTGCTTACACAATGAAGCAGATAATATGAAAATTTTGCTGATTTGTGTTTTGCTTCATTCATAAACATGTTATTAGTGTCTATATCTGTAGAGAACTTAGTCATAGGGGCTGGGATAAAAAGTTGGATACATGGCTCCAGCATTTGATTTATCAAATTGTAAACACATGCTTACTTTGCGGCATCATGAGTAACGTTCAGACACAAGAGAAAGAACAGAGGTAAAGCACCTAGAAGAGACTGAATGAAGTCAGGGTGATGAGAAAGCTGAAAAAAAAAAGCCTTCAAGTACCCTGGAGTGTTAGCCACATGACAACATTCACTTTTGACAACAGACTGTTGCTAGCTGAGAAACATGGAAAGGCTTGACGGTGTCAGGCTATGGATTCACCAGCATGAGTATGCAAGGAAAATGACATCTTAAAAACACACACAGGTGGCTGGAGAGATAGTTCAGCAGATAAGAGCACATACTACTGCACAGAGTGTGAGTTTGGCTCCCAGCACCTATATTGGGGAGCTCACACCTGCCTGCAACTCCAGGTCCAGGGTATTTGAATTCCCCTTTTGGGCTCCAAAGACATCCTGCACTAGTCCATTCACATACCCACACATAGAGAGACACATAATTAAAAACAAATTTTAAACACCATTAAAAAAACTATATAGTTTTTAGAGTGAACAGTTCAGCATCCCTATGGGGGCAATTATACTATTTCCAGCTGGTTATCAGCACTCTCTCCTAATGAAGATCAACCACATCTGAGGATCTTTAAGACACTAATAACATAAAAGTTTAATGGCTTTCAGGAAGAGAAGAATATGAACAATTAATGTACAACACAAATACAATATAGATGCATTCACTTTGCTTTATAATAATATAAACTGATATTTTGCCAGAAAATTCCAACAACGAAATTCACAGAAGCTGTGGATACATGAATGCCACCATATAAGTAACACTACTGTTGAATTTAACCTGTGCTATTTTGCTTTGCTCTGCATGTAATGGCATACACTAAAAATGTAAAAGAAAGGATGGGAAGGATCATGCATGGACCAGGTAAGCACACAATTGTGTTTAAGGCAATTAAATGCTATCAATGTTAGCTCCAAAACACTTGCTCTAATTTCAAATATTAATCTTTCTCAGTTTTATGTGGAAAATTTCAAAGTATACCTTTTCATGAATCCCTATATAGACAAAATTAAATACTCAAAATTATACTAAGCGTACCACATATTTAGCTAACACAAAACCAACCATTCGGAAATACAAGCAGAAATGTATTTGTTCTGAGGAAAGTTTCTATCAAATAAATGCATTAAGTAATAAGAAAACCCAACCAAACTCAGAACTTGGAAAATTATGTGGTATTCACTAATTAACTACTCCTTGAAGAACTTATGTAAAATCTGACAATGACCTCAGGCTTTCAGCATCTCAATGTGACACTTTTAAAAACCTTAATAATTTAATGAAAAGAAAGATGAATGCCTGTACTAATAATCTGCCCATTACTATCACAAAATTTTGTCTGTTTTTTTGTTTGTTTGCTTGCTTTTAATATTGATCCATGTTTGGTTTTTTTCTGTTTATTACTGTAGTTTTTTGGCTTAATGAAAGAAATATACTGACATGAGCAAATAGCTGAAAATATCATATCCTCTTAATCTATGAGTAAACCATAGGAGCATGAAAAAGATGGGTCAATGAGGGGACAGTAGCCCATTCAGTGGGGACTGTTGACGCCATCAAGGTTGTCCCTTCATTTGGTACTATAGGAGGCCTTCAAGGGCAGTCTTAAGTGACCTAAGAACCTCCTATAGTGTCTCATCCCTTGAAGTTACATAGTTTGGAATAGCACCAAACTAGGTGCATGCCTTGACATGGGGATCTACAAACCATAGCAATAGTTAACGCATTTCATGCTAACTAGAGTCCAAAAAACCACTGTCTGCAAAACCACTGTCCTCATGCCAAAGTTCTGATTGTCTAAGTAGAACTTACGAGAGAAGAAGAAAGAAAATATGCTAACAGATATTTTAAAGATTCTTTTGTTTTTCTTATGAGCTGTTCTCTGGGTTTTCTTCTAAACCGGAATGCTGTAAGGAACCTAACTAATTAAACTGCACAGTGAGTAATGAGATCAGCTGTGAAATATCTCATGAAAGCTACACTATTTGAAAGAAAATCAATTTGTTCATAAACTTCGAGAGTGTGTTCCTTGCAACAGATATAAAGCTGAAATGTAATATACTTGCTTTTAATGAACAGATCCTGTTGACTAAGCGTGTCTGCAGCTTAGCAAAGCCCAAGGTGAAACTGGATCCCATAGCTCTCAAGCATTCTTTCACTGTAATAGTAGCCTTTTGCCTTGTATGATAATTGAACCTGCTTTGTTGGTTTTAGTCACAACTAGATAGTAATACAATAGGCCTGATTCAAAAATTAAAATTATTTGCCTTGAACTGTACAATTAAACTGGATAATTTGAACTGTACAATCATCCTCACAGGTAGGTTTGTTTTTTTGCATTCCCAGGCAAACCTTGATTAGGTGTCTGGATCCATCAGGGGAGGCAGAGGCTGTAGTCAGCACATCCCCTGTCCATGTAGGCTATCAAAATGAAGGATGGGCATGCAGAATAGCATATTTTGTTTCCCACATTCTTCTCTTTTAGTCTTATCTCATACATTACGTTCACCTTCCATTACTCCTGAGACCCTCCCTGACCTTCCCTCTTCATTCATGATAATGAAGTCACTGTCATGCCTTCCACAAAAAAAATGATGTTCAGATTTATAGTTATAAACTGTGGGCAACATGTATCTCAGATCTTGACTCGGTAGGTCCAGCTTATTAACAATTTACTGTGGTTCATGTCAATTCAAAAATTCTAAAGCATTGACAATCATGTTTAAGAGAAAATATTTGATTTGGCATGTTATTTGATCAGCTATTATTTCTGAGTCTACAAGCCAACATATTTAACAGATGTCAGGTCAAATCACCTACAACTACACACACACTATTCATTTTTTTATCTAAATATTGACCAACCAGAACCCACTGGTCATGATAACTTCTAAAGTTATTCCCCAATCATAAAAATTCCAAGTGCCAAAGGGAACAATTTAAACATTATTAAACATTTATAGAAAATAAACTTTACCTGTAATTTGTTTATTTTCTATAAAATATGCAGGGATCATTTGCAAACAAGTCTTTAGCTGTAACATAAAGTACAGTTCATATTAAATGAATGAACAGGCTGGAAAGCTTCATCACAAGAGGTGAGTTTCCCTCCTTTCAGCCAGCCAGCTAGGCCAGCCTCCAGGCTGGGTAACAGGGCACACACAAACTGTGCCCCCCAAAGTCATCACAGCTCCAGCTGCAGGTAAGCAAGCAGGACCACTGTGGGCAAGCCTGACTAACACTGCCCTTCGCTGGAGCTTCAAGCCTATAAGTTCCACTCGATTCCCAAATATACATGTATATCCCACATGTATAAAAAGACACAGGCTAACAGAATGGAAAAGAAAACAGGATTCATTCTTATGCTTCATTAAAAAAAAAAAACCAAACACACCTCAACTACAAATACAGACATTATCTCAGTATATACGATTGGGAAAAGACTTTTCAATTAAATAGACTTAAGAAGCAAGCTGATATAGCTATTCTAATAGCTAACAAAATAGACTTTAAACTAAAATTAATCAAAAGGAATCTTGAAGGTGATTACATATTCATCTCAGGAAAAATCCATCAAGATGAAATTTCAATCCTGAACATTTATCTCCCAAATCAAGGGCACCCAGATATGTAAAAAAAAGCATTACTAAAGATTAAATCACACATCAAACACACTAATAGTGGGAGACCTCATCACCCCACTCTCATTAATGGACATGTTTTCCAGCAGAAACTTACCAGAGAAATAAGGAACTAAGAGATGTCACAACTCAAATAGACTTAACAGATATATATATATATATATATATATATATATACATATATATGTATATATATAGAAAATTCTACCCAAACACAAAGGAATATACCTCCTTCTCAGCAACCCATGGAACCTTATTTAAAAATGACCACCACATTCTGGGTCATAAATCAAATATAAATAGATACCAAAAAATGTAAATAACCCCTTGTATACTATCAAACTACCATAGCCTAAAGTTAGAGTTCAACAACACAAACTACAGAAATATTAAAAATATACGGAAAGTGAATATCTATCATTTATACCACAGCCTTCAGGTACAATTGGGTCAAGGAAGAAGTAAAGAAAGAAATGGAAGACTTCCTAGAATTCAATAAAATGAATCCACAACATACTCTCTGGGATTCAACTATTTCTCCTTTGCAGTTGACTTGTGACGATTATCCCATGGCTCTGTGTTCTCACCTGGATGTCTTTCGTGCATTGAGTTGTGATAATCTCTATAAGCATGTATTCTGCTTCCTTAAACAGACTGAGAACTAAAAAAAAAATCTCTGGCCCTACATTTTAGTTTTTCTTCTGAGATTCCTTGTATTATCCATGTAGGTAGATGTATAGTCTGATTAAAAAAAAAAAAACCTTTGTTTCTCCCTCTCTATCAGCATTAAGTCAAAGTGAGATGTGTCACAGGCTCTACTTATTCTGCCCACACTGACTTTCAGAACCAGTTTTATAATGTTGATATGAAACCAAATAGACAATTAGGAAGCAGAATGTGTGTCTCTCTCTGTAGTCAAATGTAACCATATTTTGTCCCAACTATACTTTTGTCTACCATTTCCCAATCTTTCAGAGATTTTTATTCACAGCAAGTGTTTAACGTAAGTCAATGAATGAAAATTGATGTAGTCATTGACACTTGAATATTATATGCAGGTTATCATGATATAATGCAACCTAACTTCCCTGTGTGAAAGTCAATCATAAAATAGTTTAGTCATTATGTGTAACTAAGATTTATTATCATTGACATGATGGTTCTAGTTTTAAAATATGTGCAAAGCTTCATGAGTTGTGAAAATTATCTACTCCTTCAAATAATAATAAATCACTTAACTAATTGATTTAATTATATATTTAGAAGTTTCTTAAACTATGCTATATACACACTTATAATTGTAAAATATTCAATGTATCTTATGTGTAACTATGGTTATAGGTATCATTATTCTTGTACCTAAAAGTTTATCATATGGGAACTCAGTGTTTATCCATTGACCCCGACCACTTTGAAAGTAGTCCTATGAATCCACTCTACATTGTGAATATTTATATACTTTGTATTATTTTTGTTTATGCACAGCTAATTAGTACCAATGACCTGTAAGTCTGCATTGACAATGAACTCTTGTTTGAACATTAGCTTAACTAGACATTTATTTATCAAATGCATATTAACTAATATTTTATTATTAGCTAGGAAAATTGGATGAGTAAAAGTTGATATTAAAACTATGATCAGAGGAATGTATATAAAACCGGAGAACAAGATAAAGTGAGAGAAATTAGAGATGTGTAAGTTAGCTATAATTTTATTTATGTAAAAATACTTTGAAAATTATAGCTAAGTTAGTCTTAATACTGTGTAGTGATATTCGCACAAATGAGAGGTTTACAATACACTTGAAAATTTAGCACCCTATTCTAATTGGCTAATGCTTTTCTTTCTTTGTTCACCAGTGGAGCTTAATCAATGTTACTCTGCCAGTCTACAACACCATATTTAGCACATTCATCTGTCATTAGGGTAACTGTATTATAAGTCTGACTTAACTGAAGAAAACAACTGCTTCTTATATATGAATATCTAAACTGTAGAGTGCACCTCTGATAACTCACTGTCTCCATTTCTCCATGTTTTAAAAACTGATGGGCAAAGACACTACAGATCCCAAAGCAGATTGTTCTACCTATACTGCCTAGCAAGAAAATAAAGAATATGAAATGTAACTAGGTTTACTACCGGAAGCCTTGCCTACAATACTACCCAGAAATGATGATCATAAAACTCATCTCTAAAATGATGCATTCTAACACTTATTTCAATGAAAAAATTACATTTAGATATTATGCAAAACAGCCTGGAAGAATGCTGGAATGTAATCATGAATGGAGCTTTGTTCTTACAAGCAGAATACAATCTGTGTGGGTGTATAAAAAGATGTTTAGCCATAAAAGTTTATTTTCTACTCTGTGCTTTATTTTTCTAACAAGTCATGCAGTCTAAAAGAGAACTTAGAATAACTTGCTACAACTGTCACTGTGATTTCTTCCATATAAAAGAAAAAAGAAAATCACTTAACTGTTAATTAACATTTTCCCAATTTTATGCATTATTGTTAAAGTACCCCTACTCATTTAAAATTACGTGCCTCATTCTTTCACACAGTTGTAATGATCAGAAAAAAAAATAAATCTTGGATATATAAGCAGGAATTTAAATCTGTACTGTACATACATTATATTATTTTGCTATATGATACAAAATTAAATTTAGGACCCTAAATAGCTAAAGCACATTTTGGGAATAAACATTAAAATACCAAAGATAGAAAAACTTAATTAAATGGATAATAGAATAAATTCTATCTGAAAGTAAATAGGTGATACAAGTTGATAAAGATTTAAATGCTTCATCACTGAAAACATCTAGATAATATAAATAACTTGCTTGAATCCATACTGCAAAGACAAGAATCTTAAATTGTGACTGGCACCACAGAACTTATGCTCTTAATGATTCGATTCTTGACTCCTTTACAGCATTGATTGAGTAAGACTACATAAAGTTCACAATACAAGGTTACAAGAGTGAGATACCCAGCAGAGCTTTGGCTATGTGATGCTGCTTGAGAAACCTTGTAAAAATACTGCTATGTCTTTGCAGCTGGTTTTAGGGGTTTTGTTTTTTAAGCATAGTACTGAATTCAATGTATCACAGAGTATTTCCATTTTTTTTTAAGCTGGGCACCTAGAGAACAAGTAGTCTACATCAGGTTTTATTAAAAAAATCTTATGAACATAAGCTACTCAATCTATCAGGGACGTGAAGGACCTCCTGGATAAGAAGTGCAAAGTATAAAGACATTTGTTTAATGCCCGCCAATGGTAGGTAAGCTCTCTGTTTGATCCCAGGTTTACTGAATGAGGTCTGCTACCAGATCTCTGAACTCATTCACTTTCTGTGCTCATACTAATGATGCCCAGCTGTTTTCTAGTCCTGTTAAGACCAAGACTCCAAGACTGAATGAACTAAGTGTTACATAAGCTTATGGGTGTTGCCATGCTTTTTTTTTTTTTTTTTTTTTTTTTTTTTTTTTTTTTTTTTTTTTTTTTTTTTTTTTTTTTTTTTTTTTTTTTTTTTTTTTTTTTTTTTTTTTTTTTTTTTTTTTTTTTTTTTTTTTTTTTTTTTTTTTTTTCATTCAAGATCTTATCACAGACCTGGTAACTCAGCTCAGCTTTTTGCCTGAAACTATACTTTTCTGTTGTAGAGTTGATGCCTTTTTTACAGCTCATGATATTACTGAAGACTTCATTAGGTGAGCTTCACTGAGACACAGAAGCAGGCTTTCTAGACATCCTTTTAAAAAGCAAGGAAGTGTAAAACTTTTATTATGTTATAGTTATAATAGTATAATGGACTTTAAAAAATAGTACTTTAACTGTCCCTTTACAAAACAAAGCAATTTAAAAAATTATAATTCATTTTTTCTCATAGAATTATTTCCCAACTAAACAAAGACAGAAAAAGACAGACTTGGAAAACTGCTCACTTCTTTAATCTAATGGTACATAAGGACTGAGATTTGTCCTTTTAAAACACTTGGAAACCAAACCAGAAAACCTTGAGACCATTTGCTTTTAACCCCTCTGAGCAACAATCTTCTTTAACAACAAAACAGAACAGCATCAGCAAAGCAAACATCCCAATGTGCTTACATATTCAGATTGTCCTAGGGCTTTGAATATTCTAGCTCATTTAATTCTCATCCTAACCTAGAGGTAAGCAGTTCTACTACTCCTAATTGAAGGATGAGAAAAGGTTCACTGCTGTATCTAATGGCTTCCTATTGTGTTACAGTAGATGACCTCACTGGGATTCTTTTAGGGATTCTAGCTCTACAGCATCTTTGCCCATCATCACTAGGGTGTCTTGCCTGTCTTCAGACTTCACACTCTGAATATTAATTCCGGATTGTCATCATGGTCTTAATCGAAAATGTCATGGATGATTGGGAGAACAGAAAGTTATAAGGTAACTAGCTGTCAAGCCTGTCTCTACACTTTTTGATTAACACAATTATTCACTCATCCTTTTAGCATTATCACATATGTTTTGGTATGTTCTTTGTATTGGACAAAAGTAGAGGAGAAAAGATCACACACACAGAGAGACATGGGCACATACTATATACATACATATACATATATATATATATTATTTGAAAGAGAGCATTCTCTATCAATACAAGAAAAAAACAAAAATTTACCTTTTTTTCTGATGAGCAAGAAATACAAATTGGGTATATTTTA
Organism: Sigmodon hispidus; assembly: GCA_004025045.1. Lineage (NCBI taxonomy): Eukaryota > Metazoa > Chordata > Mammalia > Rodentia > Cricetidae > Sigmodon > Sigmodon hispidus. The sequence goes on from PVIH01007352.1 coordinate 21,215, forward strand.
CTGCTAAAAGATTTCTAAGGACCTACATTGATTTAAATCTCTCATAATTCACTGCCAGTACTGACATAGTTGATGAGGATTTTGGTTCATATCCTTGACAGACATTTCTTAATGAAAAAATATACAATTTATTGCACTATCAGATATTCAACTTTAATAAGCAGCTATTCTTATGCTTTCATACCAATTTAAGTTAAAGCTTTTCCAAATTTTAATAAAGTAAGTATTATTTTCATATTCTAAACTTTTAAATTAAAATATTTTTATTTACAAGTGCCATGAAGAAAAATATTCAAAAAGGAAGATACACTGTTTCCATGTCTATAGTAACCTTTTACCTTTCTAAATCGAAGAAGAAATATTTTCTGTATGTGAATCTAAGACTTCAGTTGACAGCATACTTAACAAATTGTCAATGAGAGAATAAAGTAATAACTGATTTTGATAGAAGTTTAAAGAGTCAAATATTCCAAAATTAACTACACAAACATTGTAAAATTGAAAGGACCACCTCTATCTCAACCCCCTTTCCTCAGATGTGTGGTGATTGATGACTTTTATGCACAGGGCTGGCTTTGCCCATTAGCTACATTCAGACCCAACTGTTGTGTCAACATTTGTGGTTAAAAATAAATAGGTTTGACTGAAAGAAATGTCTACAAAGACCTTGTTTAGTATGTTCCAGAGGCAGAATTAGGTACTGGACATCAAGAGTGGGCCAGGAGACACACAGAATTTCATATTACTTAGCACATCCCTCCTTGAAATTCCAAGAAGACATGAGTAACACTGTCAATGAGACTGATGCCTGGAGATGTTTTTGGCATTCAATCTCAGAGTTGATAGTCCAGTATAAAAGTATTTCTAAATTTGGGTCAAGAGATCATCAGCTCATCAGACACTTTGAAGAATTGGCTATATTATATTATTGTATCCAACTCCAATTTATAGGCTATCATAAAGACTGGATATGATGTGACACAACTGAATAAAACTGTTATATAATAAAAAATTTTTATGTTCTTGTTCAAAAAACATTTTATGTTGGGGCTGGAGAGATGGCTCAGCAGTTGAGAGCACTGACTTCTCTCCTAGAGTACCAGGGTTCGATTCCCAGCATCCACATGGCAGCTAACAACTGTCTGTAGTTCCAGTTCCAGGCAAACACCAAGGCAAATAAATAAATAAAAAAGTTTAAAAAATGTTTTATGTTAAATTAGACATACTTTTTAATGGCAATTAATTAGTTTTAATTTAGTGAAAGCTTACAGATACAAAGTCACAAACTTTTATGGATGTTAAAATACTTAGCCTAATAATAATTTATCTGTGGGTCAATATTTAAAATTTTTGCAAAGGTGGCATGTGTTGTTGATCATGAAGCCAAGCTTCGCTTTGCATGGTGGTTGGTGATTGTAATTGTGTATAATGAGATTTTTAATAACTTCTCCATGAGATATTAGCTACATACACACACACACACACACACACACACACACACACACACACACACACACACACGCACATTCATCAATCCAAGAAGCCAAGTCCAAGTTTCATTTTTGGCAATACCAAGCTTGGCACATAGTAGGTCTTCAGTAAAGGCTAGTTTGAGGACCTAAAAATTAATATCAGAAATGTGCTAGTGACATCTAGCGGTCACTCTTGCAAACATCAGGAAGGTCATCCTTGTAATTCAGCAATCCCAAGCATTGACACACATACATTTTAACAAAAGCCATGAAATGTCTTCAGTGTTCTATTCTTTTAAAATGAGGTCTTGAAATAAAAGTAAACATTCATAAATCACATTTAGATTTTAAAAACAGACATATGTAAGCCACTTACTAGTTCTATATTGTAGTAATTTGTCCATGAAGTTTAGAAAGAAATGCTGGTATGTTTTAGAAGGATAATTATACCTACTGAAGGAAAATAACCTTTTCCTGAATCTTAAAGAAAACAAGATCCCCTTGTTTAGTTGAGATATATGGACAACTGTAGGCATTTGCATATGATGAATGAAGCCTACTTTTCATAGCTTTGGTCAATGTGCTCATGAGCATTGACTTTATCTTGGTCTAACAGGAAGTAAGTCAGAGAACAGATACTGAAAACATGCAGAGCTGCCAGATGAAGAAAGAGCACTTCACTGACTATGTGCTGAGACAGACAGGAGAGAAAACATACTGACATGTCAGAAATCAAGATGTGATCAGAATTTATCCATCATAACAAGAAGAGGAAAGAAAGAACCTTGCTTATATCCTTTCTGGGATGAGATTTGATACTATAAAAAAAAGCTGATCAGAAAAAAAATTAACAAGGGAGCAAAAGAACAAAGGAAATCAAGATTATGAAACCAGTCTTTGCATGCATCTCAAAACATTCAGAATATTTAAATAAAAATGCTCAGTAAGTATGCAAACATACAGGTGTGGAGAGAAATGTGGAATCTTAGCACAAAAGTGAATATCCAAACTGGCAGAGGCATGAGATGGCCAGGAAAAAATAAAAATGTGTCAAAAAGCAAGGACTAATACAGGGTCAGAACCTGTGATATGTCATCATTTAGTAATGATATATAAGAATTGGAGTTACTCCCATTTGCTCCAAATAGCCCATTAGTCAGTTAAAGACACATGGAGACCAAAAAATTGCTTTGACAATAGCTTGGTGATAAAACTCTCTCAGCAATATCAGAACATAACTTTTTAAAACCAAGTCTATGATGGGTTTAAGGTTGAAGAGCAGAGCTATAAAATGCTTTATAGTTCTATGAAATAAGGTGGCTTTGACTTTTCATCTCATAGTCTAAAGGATTTAACTATGGTCTTTCACCAAGTCGGGATGAGGAAGTGCTTTTCTTTCATTGTATAGAAAAGGCAGCTTTTCTACTTATCTGCTTTTCTCTTTTTTTTTTATCAGCCTCTCTCTCTCTCTCTCTCTCTCTCTCTCTCTCTCTCTCTCTCTCTCTCTCTCTCTCTCTTTCTCTCCTGCCATGCTTGTTTCTTGCTTCAGTGACTTTCTGGGAAGTGAGCCCAGTTGGCTTGATGTTTTGTTATTACAAACTCATGAATTTGGAACTTTAGCTCCTTAGTGTTAGAACCAAGGGAAGCAAGTAGAGGAGTTAAGCATGCTTGCTATTTTAGGCCAACAAATTTATGGCCTCTCCAAAGACATATAGTCTCTGTTTTATTCTTAAAGTCCAGGTGATTACCTCCTTTTTAAATTTTGAACATATTGGGAGAATGTATGAACAGTGTCCTACCAGATATTGTCATTGTATCATTTTGAGCATTTTATGTATACTAGTGTTCAGTTTTCATATTTATATATCAAAGAGTGACTTTCAAAATTATCAGTGATAGGTTTAAATGCCATTTAACAATGTCATTACAAATTCCATGTACTGAAGTTTCAAGCTTTATACATTTTGAGTAGTCCATTAATCCTTATCAAACTTAAATCAAATTTATTTCTTGCAAGAGGGATTACAGTTGAGGATGATTGTATCATAATTTAATGCTGAGAAAAGAAAACAGGCAGTTAAGCCAAGGAAGAAAGTACTGGCCTGATAGAAGATACACTTTAAAATTCACTTGGATAATCAGCTCAGAAATTACTAACTTAGCAAATTAGAAAAAAAAATTAAAAAGCAACCACATTAAAAGTTTCTTATAAAGAATCTTTATAATTATTTTTCTCATTATTTTATAACTTTGCAGTTCAAATTCCCCCAAGATGTGGTCTAGAATTTTTAGCATCTTCTGCAGTGGAATATAATAGGGGCGAGTGAGATTAAACACACTTATTAATTTTTCTGTTATATTTAATTATCAATGAACCAACAATATACTAATTAGATGCATGAATGCCTGGGACAGAAAGGAGCTAAGTCCAAATTCCTCTAAACTCAAAATTTACAGATCTTAAAAAGGAGCAAGATACAACTCAACAGACATCCATGGGGATGATTGGTATAGAAACTATTTAAGGTTCAATGAGCAAAAGCTGAACAAGATCTGTGCTCTACAAATGACAGACTGATAGAACTAAGCAAAATCAGCCACCACACAATGTGATAAACATAATGATAAAGCTGATTTACAATCTGGGCCCTGGGAATCTTTTTCTTGGGTGGGCAGTTCTCAGCTTGAGATGTCCACTGGCCTCAGACAGCAGAAACTCTGCTGCTTTCTAGCAGCTCCAGGGAGCAATAACAGTAACAAGAAAAGAAAACTTTCTTACTGTGCACTTATACTAGTATGGTATAAAGATTATTATCTTCCATAGCAATTTCATTGTCTCTGTTTGTAACAATCACATGGATTAAAGAACAACACTAGTTTTTTGTTTGTTTATTTGGCATGCATTGGCTGCTCTGAATTCTTGGTCTCTGAGAAATCTATTGTGTTTCATTGCATCTCATTCTGTGATCATTTCCTGGGTCATGGAGAAATAGTTGGTTATTATGTCATTTATGATTTCATCTGCAAAGTGCTATACAATATTATCATAAGTAGTTTTCTGAGCCTATTTAAATTTCAGATACATTTTATCTCAAGCTTTCTGGGTTTTCTGATTTCAATGATTTATTAATTTTCAATATATAATTTTTGAGGAATTACAAATAATATTTAAGTTCAAATAATATGTTTTCTCAATTGTTTCAGAATTCTCTTTGAGTGATTAACTCTGGTGTGCATGAATTTTTGCCAAATAAATATTATCTTATATTCTTTCATAAAGAAGATCTTTCCCTTGTTCATAAATGTAGAATAGGGGAAGAGTTAGGGAACTGATGATAATGACATCAGAACATAGAATAGAAAACTATGGAATGAAAAAGAAAACGTACTAAATTAAATAAACTGCTTATTTCAAACAAATTTCACATTTCCCTAACCCAATTACATTGACTAATAAATAAATAAATGAAAACCGATGATAGCTCAGTAGGCACCGTCCTTTATAATAGAGTAGCCATTAATAATGAACAATATTGGTACTAACCAGGAAATGTATTTTCCTGCTGGCTGTCCTTCAAATTACTAGAAAGTTTCTTTATGGCTCTTGGGAAAATAAAGTCATCAACAAGCTTACCAGGCTGTAATCATGATCTGTGTGACAAGATAGTCCAACAGTGGCACAAACAGTTTGAACATAGTTTGAACATGACCAATAGAATAAGTGCCAGGGGAATCCTCAGACAAAAATAAAACGTGTGTGTCTTGTGCACACACACACACACACACACACACACACACAGCAGGCTCAGGGACCATTTTAGAATTGAGAAAGTGATGACAAAAATTTAAAAAAATAAAAAACAAGTGTCTTCTAGATGGCAGGCATGTTTGTCTGCACAAGACCTGTACAAGATAGAAACAGTCAGCAAGCTAGCATTGAGGGTATGGGGAGATTGAGAGTTTCTATCTCTAATTAAGAAGCTAATGGCAGTAGGTGGCCCCTGAGAAAGAGTCAGTTTCCTTTTAGTGTGTCTCCTGTAAATTGACCACAGCTGCAGTGCAGTAGCTGACATTTCACCTATGAATATATCACCAGAACTCAACTGGCTCACATACATTATATATATATATATATATATATATATATATATATATATATTATTTTTTTCTCTAACAACAAATATATCAAAGTCTTTCCTGACCACAGCAGGTTTTGACCATGAGTTCTGCCACCACTGGCTACTAAATCAGAAAATCTGAATACTGCCTTTTTATATGAATATGTTCTTGCTTTTAAAAGAAAACATGGAGGAAAGAAAGAAAAATAAAGCAAAACGGTAGCAAGCATGATATTGCATTGAAACATAGAGTAACCAAGGTAAATGATGATATAGTATCTAAACTAGAAGTAATATTCTGATATAGAGAAGAGAGCAGAAGCAATTATGGGGAGGGAGTTAACAGAGTAAAAGTTCCAAACACACCCAACTTTACTTCTAATTTTCAAAAGACCAAACCATCATCATCTCTGAAAAAGGGTGCACTTTAACACTATTAGATTTTTAAAATTTTAAGAATCATCTATCTATTCACATGACTCTTAAACAGCAACAAGAAATGATCCTTGTAAACAATCCACTTCAGTCCAATGATAACCTCCTCTCACAGGGCCCCTGGCTTCATCTGAAATGGCCATAAAGGCCAGTTTCATGTGCTCCGTGTCTTAGTGGGCAGTTTGTGCCACTGAATGGTGGAGTTCAGTCTTCCCTGGAATCTCTATGCTGGATTGGCCAGTGGGTAAAGGGCCTCCTCTACACAACCCTTTTCCTCTATCAGCAGCCATGGCCATAGAAGGGTAGGGATGTGGACGGTAGAGTGTCTGGGACAGCTTTGCTTCTGGTTTCCTTCTTCAACACAACTGCAAAGTCTATGGGGTTCTGAAAAAATCTGGGTCTTTTCCTCTCAGTCTCTTTCTTTTTTTCTAGAAATTTGCCTAAAGTCAGCAATCCTGTGAGGCAAACAGCAGACTAGTTACCAGCTTAGGAAGATGGAAGCATAAGAAAGTTTGAAACTTAGAGAAAAGAGAGAATAGATGTAACTGTAACACAACAAGTTGATGTGACCTCCTGAGTTCTGCTAAAGTATTCTGCTCCAATCATGGAAAATTTCCCAGACTTGTCATATATATTTTTTTTGACTAGCATTTTATTTGCTTTTAATCTCTTTTAAGAATTTTTCTTCTATTAAAAAATAAACATTTTATACCTTTTCTGTGTTGTGTGTGAGGGAAAATAGAAGATAGTTCTACACTCGGCAGATAATATTTTCACTTTCATCCAAAATTGCCTACTTCCTGGTTTTTGTCCAAATCTAGCTCTTGGTCGTTGTTTCCTAGAGGTGGTCATTGCTGTTTGGTAATATTCAACTTTCTTTATTTAAAACATTAAATCATACTCCTGCTTTCACTTAAGTAGAAGAAACAGCAAAACAAATTCTTCTCCATCAAAATCAAACAGAACAAACGTCCAAGCTCGGGCCACACCAGATCTAATAGAATATAAAACTCTAAATTCTCCAAGAACTTGCACAGATGCCAACTATGTAACCTCACCAATGGGAAGTGTGTTTCTCTGCTTTGTGGAATATTGCTTTCATTTTTTTCAAAGCATTTACTATAGATATACCCGTTTATCTGTTTGGTTTTTTTTTAACTGAAAACAGTTTTTTTTCTTACAATATATTATGATTATATTCCCCCTTCCCATTGATAGTTTGCTGTGACTGTATACTTCTTGCCTTGTTATCTTTAGTCAACAAAGAAATTGTCCTGAGAAAAAATTCCCTAGTTAGGTTTCATCTTTTGTTTCTCTAACTATTGTTAAATCTTTGAGTTTAAGACAGATGCAGAGAGAGGATGTGAGGTTCTCTTTGACTTTTCCATTCTTTCCAAGATTTCAGAGATGCATGATGATGAAATGTCAGATAGCCCTAGGATGCGCTCTAATGAGAGGAGATAGTTAGGAATGAACACAGACCTTCAAATATTTTAAGGACTGAGACACTAATTTCCAGTTGCAAACAAGGAATTACAGTAATAAACCAATTGAAGATACTCTCTGGACACTCCCAACTTTAGTCTTGAGTGTTGGAAATACATTTATAGCTGAATATGCTGCTCCATCTAATCAAATTGTCCCAACTGAGAACAACTGAAAATCTAATATGTCCAGGTAGGTAAAGAGTTAAGAAATTGGAAGAGGAGACAGATTCTCAAAGGCAACTTAAAACTTTCAGACATTCAATTCTCAAACTGTTTGTCACTGCTTAGTTAAACATAAGTCAGCACAAGTTAGCTTATTGTTGACTCAAAGCAAATGGTAAAATGACATCAAAGAACATGGTGAGATAATTCCTCACCCAAGTCTACATCCTGGGATTAGTGCCTTAACTGACTGTAAAGTTAAAACCCAAAGTAATAGAATGAAGAGCATTAATTCCTTCTCAGAAGGCCAAAGAGGGCAGAGTTAAATTGTAGTTGCTTGCCCAAGGCTTTCTCCTCCCTGGCAGATCATGGCTTTGATGGCCAGTCAATAAAAATTACAATCAGCAAGTTCTCTGTTCTTACATTCTTATTTTCATTGTGTCGACACTATTACTTAAACTTCATTCTGTTTTCAGTTTGGATCTTTTTCTGAGAAGGCATTGCAGAGGCAGCCTTGGAAAGCTCAGGCCACTTCACTGAAGGACCCAGGTAATTCTCCAGATCTCTGGTAGCATTTTCTTTGGTAAGGCTTATGAGTATGGTGATTCTCTGTGAATCTGACATGAAATGAATAGAACAAAAAAATCATTTGAAGGAGTTGAGCCAAAAACTGGCTTTACTTCTACTGTACTCAGTGACCTAAAATCTTCCATTAGTAATGTCAGGCTAGGAACCTAGCTTCAAACACATAATCATTCTGAAAACACTTAATATAACATCTACTTATTCTTAACATGGTATATTCAGGGGAGTTATCAACCCTTACAGTTGACAATGATTAAGATTAAAAGATGTTATAAGCATGGGCACTGATTCAGTCTGAATGATTCCTTTATGAGTAGAAAACTGTACACTACACAATGTGCTCATGGGCAGAACAAATACCATGTGAGGTCACAGCAAGAAGACAGCCAAGATAAGAGACCGCAGTAGAACCTATGCTCAGTGACACCTTGATGTTAACTTTAAACTGATGAATTTTCACTGTTCAAAACCACCCAACAGTGGCATTTTGCCATGACATCCCCCAATAGACATAATAGTCAATAACCATTGTTCTTTGGCTTTTAGTTTGAACAATTGTAATTTTTATGTCTCTAATGTACATTGCTAATGCATTTAGCATAGCATCACCATGAAGTTTTGGTGGCACAGTGTTTCTTAGAAGGCATAAAATCAGACATATACTCTATCTTGCTACTAGGGGATGTGGATTTAAGAAAAAAATCTAGCCCATAGTTGACAGTGATCACCAAGAAGAGACTAAGCATTTTGTACTCTGATGATCAAAGGTGTTCGCTTTCCATCAGGCTGACGGGGGACACAGCCTAGAGAAATGTCAACATGATTTGAGGATAGGATACAAAGAAAGGGGGACATGCAGCAAATGTGAGCAATGCTGTGAAAGGGATAAATGGGGTTGAAGGACTTGCTTTCCACCAAAGGACACAGGGAGGATCAAATTCCTCTAGAGAAGAGAAATAGTGTGTTCCTGTCCAAAGATATTAAATATATTACTCACAAAGCCAAGAATTAAACCTTCAGACAGAGATCATTTATTCCACATGAACATACAAAGAAAATAGAAAGAATATTACTGTATTAAGTTATAGATAACTACAAAACTAGAAATAAAAACATTCTGCACTTTTAAAGGTAAAAAGTAGCTTCTATTTGTAATGGAGAAGTAATCACAGTATTTGTCATTGGTTGCATTGGAATACATCCTTCTCCGATGAAGGCAGAATGAGTTCATTTAGGTGGCTAATTAGAACTACCTTGCAAGACTCTAGACAGAACTTTTGACACACTGTAAATATCTTACTAATTTACCCACTCACCAACCTAAACAATATTTTTTTATTGCTTTCAGTCTATTTGATTTAGCTTTTTTGCCTAATCGATGATTTATAATTTTTTTTGAATTTGTAGCATTTTTCTGAGGATAATGGTCAAATATGATTATGTTAGGGTCAGGAGCACTTTGAACCCTTTGCAGCCAGCCTAATGACTCTCTATTTGAAGTAAACCCCCCTGAGGTCTTTAAAGGCCCCCAGGCACTGAGGTAAATTCACTGGAGTCTAAACTATCACTGCTTTTCAATGACAGAGTTGCTCCTTCTTGTACTGAAGATGCTTTTCAATCATGCCTTGTTTAGTCAACAAGGAAACTTCCTTTCCTTTGAATCCCTGCTCTGTGACTTGCAATCTCACAGTTGACCTGTCTCTGACTCTCATTATGAGTCCAGCCTAAGGGCCAGGTCTCAAATGCTGTTGCCAGAGTGACATCATTTAGAAAACTATACCTTGATAACCCTTCAAAAACCTCGTAAGGGTTTCCCTCAGTCTTGTCTTTCTTCCACAGAGTTCTAGCTGGTTTGAAGACAAATTATTTGTTAGGTCTCTTGATTGTTCTTTGCAAAATGGCTATGCTACTTTGTTGCTTATTTGGCCATCTAATTCAATTTTCTTCTTTTGTTATATGTCAATTCATATGTATAATTGAAAATGGAATAATTCCACCAAGTACAATGTGAAATTGTTGTATAAATTTAGGGAACATATTTATCTGACCATGACTTGAAATTTTGCAAAATAAACTAGACCTTAAATTACTGTTTAAGCTTACTGTATATGATTTTGTGTGTGGTCAGGAGGGATTTGTGTGTGTGTGTATATGTGAATGTGTGAGTGTGTGTGTGTGTGTGTGATGGGTTTCTTACACTTTAAGCTCTTAGCCATGACTAAGCCATTTTAATATTTTTCTCAATTTTGGTTAAATGATGGAAGATCCCCGTTACTGGCTGTCCATAAAAAAGTTACGCCATCATATTTCATATGTTTATATACTATTCACCATTATTCATTTACTCCTAGCAATGGTCAATATCAGACCCAAAGGAATCTTTCAACCTGCCTCCCTGTCCCTGTTTATGCCTATAATGATTCCTGCTTGTGAGAAGAGAACCCTGATTCTTACAGGGGTCCCTGTTGCATTCCCATGCCCAACAAAGACCTATACTGTCTTAAGTCAATTATCCCCTTATGTATATTTTTCTCCATGAGCTTTCAAATGCTTTATTTCTCCTCCCACAGGAATAACTTCTCCTGAGTTCCCTCCCTCTCTCTTTTTATTCTATTTCTCAGGGAAATGCTTCTCTGTCACTTTTTGCACACTATATAATCAGTCAGACACTGAGTTCTGTCCACTTCTTGTTTTATGCTTGAGATAGCACTAAAACTGTGTCTTTGGTTTCTTACTCTTTTGGATACCTTAGCTATTAAAATTTTATTTTGACTTGATGGACACATTCCTTTGCTTTGTTTCTTAGAAGGTCATTGAAGAAAGAGTGCTACAAAGTCCAGAGTGTAGAATGTGAGGTTGTGAATATCTGGCTCATACCTCATCAACACAAAGATTTAGATTTCCCTTTAAATCATGATCAACAAAAGACGTGTTTTTTCTCTTTTATAATATTATATTAATATGGAATGAAGGAATATTCTGCATAGGTTTTGATGACTTATTTGGAATTTGTCATCTCAAAAGCAATATAGGATATAAAATTCTCTTATAGTTATGTTTAGGTTCAGATGCTATGACTCTGGTGGATTAGACAAGTCCATGATCATAGCAAAATATCCTAACAGTAACACATCACCGATGTCTCAAGAGAAGCACAGATGAAAGAAGCTAAAAAATAAAAATATAACTACTAGTGATATGACTATTTGCTAAGTGCCTCTCACAGGCCAAGCATCACTTAAGGGCCTTATCTAATACATCATGTTATGCTCTTAATATACTTTTTCAATTGAAAAAATTAAATATGGTTTTGTTAAGCATAGTGGTTAATTAGTGCTGTCAGCTAACTAGATTATGAAATACTTAGATTATTAATGAGGCACATGACTTTAGGTGTGAATTACATGGTCTTTCTGGAGAGGTTTAACTGAGTAGGGATAATCCATTGTGAATTTTGAGAGTATCATCCTATGGTTTGGGGCTATGGACTGAGTAGAAGGGGCAAAAGGATGAAGCAGCAAACAGAACATCTGCTTGCTATTTTTTTGGTGTGTTTTTCACAGTAATTTAAGATGTAAGCAGTTAGCCTCTCCCACTGTGCCTTCCCTGGCACCATGGACTATATAACTTCAATTTAAAGATTCAACTTTTCCTTCAGGATTTGTGTGTGTGTGTGTGTGTGTGTGTGTGTGTGTGTGTGTGTGTTAGAGCAATGAAGAAATTAACCAACACATGAAGGAAACTTTTTCACTTTAATATTAAGGAGAATGAAAGAACCTGGTAAAAGATAGAATAAGGAGAGAGATAACTAACCATGTAGAAATCTAATCTATAACTGATAGAATATAGAGATGGTAAATACTCATGTAGAAATCTCACTACTGTAGAAGCTCCTTAGAATACATAGATATAGGAAAGATATTTGTAATGAAATAACAATAAAATGGTGAAGACAATGTACCAAGTAGGCACCTTATATAAAACCTTTCGTGCCAGGAAAGATTTCATCTTGTAGAGTCATTACCCAAAGGAATTCACTGAAAATCCCAAACATCTTGGGCTACTGCCATTGCTGTTGGTTGCTTTCGACAAATGATAATGCCCAGGGCCTGACTGCAGAAAACAATACTCACATTATCAGGCTCAGAGAAGTCAAGCTGCTTTCCTAGAAGCTTTACCCTACTGATCAGCATTCATGTGTTGGAAAGCACTTTGTATAACACCAGAGGAAAGCAGTAGTCATTAATATCACCCAGCTACATACCTGCCTGCAAGAAATATTGTTACCGAGTTTTTCTCTTTCCCACTAGCCAGCCTCTGTTATTAATTTTAAAAGAGACTTCTTATTAATTATAAAAGCTCAGATTTTAGCTTAGGCTTGTTCCCAACTAGCTCTTATATCTTAAATTAACTCATATTTTTTAATCTATGTTTTACCACATAGTTTTTTACCTTTCATTCTGTATCTCCAATTTCTTCTGTGTCTCCTGACATCTCCTCTGCATGTCTAGATTTATCCCCAGTTCCTCTTTTTGCCAAGTACTCCCATCTATTCTCCCTGCCTAACTATTGGCCATTTAGCTTTTCATTAAAGCATTCACAGAGACACATCTTTACACAGTGTAATCAAATATCTTGAAATAATATATTGACACAATAGTTGAAAACTTGTGGGAGAAATAAACTAATTTTTTTTATTGGAACTAAGGCACATTCAATGACATGGAACCTGTATTTAGCACTGCTAAAGAAGCCAAAAACCTATAATTAAATCTAGGAGAAAACATACCACTATTATTTTTTTCTAAAGGAACATAACAATGAAATGACTCCTAATGACATATTGCTATACATATAGATCAATGACTCACTCAATCCTTATCATAATTTTTTTTAAAATTAACACATAAATCCACAACTAGACAATGTACAGAGAAAAAATAATTTTGGAGCACTCCATCCTAAATGGCATGTCTTCATCAAACTCCTTCCCTTGAAGTTCAGAGATGTGTGCATAATGGGGAGATGGAAAAGTATGGGAGCCAGAGCAAGTTGGTGACTCGAAGGAAGCAGTGTCTTCTGGACACAAGACTGACGAAGGCAAAAACTCAAGAGAAGGGAGGCAGCATTCACAGGCCGGTGAACACAAAATTCCACCACTGAAAATGGAAGTGTACACAAACTCCCATCTCAACTAAGAAATTCTTTACAGAAAAAGGGAAAATCAGTCTGGTCCACTGGAATGCCACTGGGTATATCACCCATGCTCCTGGGAAGGCACCAATTTAAATAAAATGTTGATTCAAAAGCATAATGACCTCTAGTTTCCTTTATTAATTTTCAGTTTAAAGGAGAAAAACAAGAGTACTTTACATTTCACCAAATTCTAATCAAATTCATACCATAAGTCAAATAATTTTTACTGGCAATCTAAGACCATTAAAAGAATCCTAGTGTTATAGTTTTTAAAAATAGGAAGGATGGGTGATAGCATAGCAGTTAATAGTACTTACTACTCTTCCAGAAGACCCAGACTCAGGCCAAGATGGTTTAGTAGGGAAGGGTGTTTGCCATCCACAGTTATTTTATTGCTGCCATGCACATGGTAGAAGGAGAAAACAAATCCAATAGGTTGTTCTCAGACATGTGCCATAGCACATGCAATGCCACACACATGTGCACATGTACATACTCAAATAAATACAACTTTTAAAAATATAAAGTGAATAAGAGTTGAAAATTTATCATATTTTTAGACAGATGATAATTCATCTCTATTTTTATTCTGTGAAACCTCACTGACACTTTTGCAGGAGCTATACATTCTACACGATAAGGAAACTGAGTTCCTAGTAGTGAAGCAATAGCTGTTATATGGTAACATCTTGTACAGTATTCTTAAAACCTTTCAATGATAATAAGATCACCCTTCCTGAGAACACACAGGATACATGTAGCAACATGCAAAGATACTGATACATTGGTTATAATACACCTGTTAGGTTATTATTTTAAAATATTTTATATTAATACATGCACACAAGATACTACTCATCTCCAGATCCTCCATAAACATGATTATTCTGTAGTGTGTAACTGGGGCAAGAAGTAACTTATTCTTTCCACCAATATATTTGAAAGTACCTTGATTTATGACTTTTTTTCATTTTGTTACTATAAAAGCTTCATGAAACTGAATACATGTTGGAACATGTAATTTGAGGTAACCTAAGTCTGTGTTTCTGAGCCATGGTCACACAGATTTGGTTCCAGATGAAAATATCTCTTATTCCCTGTGAAGTGAGAAATGGCTTTTGCATGGACAGTAGTATCCAAATCTGGCATTCCTGCCTAACTGTCAGCTTTGTAACAGGATTTATCAGTTACCTAAATAGCTCATCACCACCTGCTTCAATTTTCTATGCATGCTCAAGCTGTTGCTATTACCTCAAGAAGTAAATAGAGCATTTTCAATGACATTTCTTAAACCTGCTAATAAATATTTGGCAATAGGTTCTTAGTATACATCCATCAACACCTATTGGGAATATCTGTCATTTGAACTAAGACAAAGTAATTCATCTTAAACAGGATCATTGTAGTTAAATCTTAATCAGTCATGATGGGCTCACGGTGAGAAATTCTAAGAGACTGTTTGGACGGCTTTGAAAATACACATATTAAAATTTAACAGTTCAGAGGCACACTGAACTTCTTTGTAATGTGTACACATAGTAGCACAGTCAACAGCAATCAGGTGACTCCTATCACCTCTTTTAATCTAGAGAAACCATAATTACGTCTTTGTTTGCAGAAGGGCAACCTCTGAGATTTGACAAAATGGCTCCCTCCACACACTTTACCTATTTATCTTCAGTTTCCTGGAAGTTGGCTACAATATAACAGATCAGTTTTCAAAGTCACAGGTAAAACTAACGTACAAGTCGTAGGTAAAGGTAACATAAATGGTTAGATTATATTGAAGAACTTTAGATTACCAAGTAAAACCCCAACAGGAAATAAAGTAGTTATTTTAAATTTAAATTTTAATTTAATTAATTTGTTTTCTATGTGCAGAGCAGATAAAGGGTCAATGGAGAAGTCATTACTGAGCTAGTACTGATTTAATGATCAAATCTTCCCCTTCAGTTATTACAGAACCTAATTTAAGGCTACTCCCATATAAATATATGCATAAACATAATATTATATAGCACATACACTAATACATATTATCAGATTTTCCTATAAGGCATCCAATACTTTTAAGAAAATAGATTTTAATTTAAAGCATACCAATGACATGTTTCTTACATAGAATTATACTGATAATGAAAACAAAATTGGAGGCGATGATAAAACAAAATTCAATAAAAACTTTTTTTGTTACTGCTGAATTGGGGTGATCTAGGAAAGTGGATCTGCTAGGAGTGGATGCTGAACTGAGCAATATTGGGTCCTTGGGACCTCCTGCCCTTGCTGGATAGGAGATGGGGAGATGTGGAGAAGAGAGAGTGATGGGAGAGGGTGGGAGGACAAAGGGACCTTGAAATCTAGAGAAACTATAGAAAATGTGACTTTATTCATAATAAAAATTAAAAAAATAACAAAAAAAACCCTTTTTTGGTGAGAATGAAATACTGTGCTTTAAGGGTGATATTAATTAAAGAAATGTTTCTGGATGAAATAAATTGTGTTTCCCATGGCTCAGTAATATTACCCTATGGATATACGAGTTTAATATTTCCTTCTCCACGCTGAGCGACCCTGAGGGTATCACAGAAGGGCGAGTAACTGCTGCAGTGCTGTATAGTGTGAATTGTGATGTAGGAGGTTGTCAGTGTGCTCTGTGAGTCATCACACTTTAGTAATTCTAAAGCAATGCAGTTGCTGCACCTGTAAGGGTCTCTGAGGTGTTCCCCAAGTAGCCATGTGCCCACTCAGTAATCCTGGAAAGGAAGTCAAGTACTGATACCTACTAAAGCATCTAGACAGCTCACTTATGGTCAATTTTAAGTATCTGATTTTTGTTTTCCCGTAGCTTAGTAGATTAGGAGAGTCTTTGGTAATATCACTGATTTTTAGTTTTATTTTAAATCCATGTATTAATTAATAGTATAATGTTACTTAAGCTATGTAAGCCAGTGAAATTATCTTTCCTTAAAAATTTTTAAAATGTATTTATTTTATGTGTATGAGTGTTTAATCTGCATGTATGTCTGTGCACCTAGTGAATGATGTGTCTGTGAAGAACAGAAAAAGGAAGTAGATTTCCTGGGATAAAGATAGTTGTAAACTACCATGTAGATGATGAGAACTGAGCCTGAGTCTTCTGGAAGAGTTGTATATGTTTTTAACAGCTAAGTTACCTCTTGAATCCCTATGTTTCCTTTTATTAATGAGAATTTTATAATGGTTCAGCACTATTGGATTTCCAGTAAGATTTACTTGATTTGTGGTATGAATTTGATTATGGTTTGATGAACTGTAAAGTACCCTTGTTTTTCTCCTTTAGAACAGAAAATTATTAAAATAAACAAGAGATCATTATGTTTATGAATCTATAATTTGTATTTATTTGTTTTTCATGAAATATACTTTGATCGTGGTTCAACTGCTCAAATTCTCCCAGTTTTTCTCCACTTCCCTACCTACCCAAGTTTATGTTTTCTGTCTCTGTCTCCTTCTCTCTTTCTCAAGAAATGAAAATCAAAGGAAAAACAACAACAACAACAAAAAGACAAAAATGTCCAAACAAAATAAACTGAAACAAAAAGAACCTCCCTGCAACCCGAATACACTACTTGATTTTTGTGTTGGTCCACTGCCCCTGGGAATGGTACCTGTCCAGGAGTATGGTTGATATTATCTAGGGATGCTCAGTGAACAATACTGTTTTCCTTTCACCACTGTTTCAATTTTAAATAAATTCTAGTTAGGGTGGCTGCGATTTTGTGTATGCTTCCAATTATTCGTAGTAAAATTTTTGCTTTGCATGAGTCTGTGCAGATCTGTACAAGATCCCTCACTTTTCTCTAAGTTTGAATATGCATCAGTCCTATTGTATCTGGAATCTTGATCTTTTACATCATAAAAAAATTCTAAGAAATTTATATTTTTTCCACTTTAGTAATTTTTGTGATGTGAGCCACCAAGAGAAAAAAAAAATCTTCTGGATGGAAAGCAGAAGACAACGAGCAAGGCTCTGAATGACAAGTATAGAGAGAACTGAAATGTCAGAGACTGAAAATACCCAAGTTACAATAGTTAGGTAAGGAGCAAATGTCACTCACTAAGGAAGAAGTCCATTTGCAGAGTTAGAACCCAAAAGTGACAAGAAGAGAAAGACATATTTTCTTATTTTTGTAGGTCACATTCACTTTTGCCAATAATTTTATATTTAAATGTCACATAATAATAATAATAATAATAATAATAATAATAATAAATTTCTACAAAAATAGCATTCCTAATATGATGTCGTATCACTACTGTTGTGACTTTTGCTTGACAAAGCATTTGGAGAAAGGAGCATCTATTAAAGAAGACCTAAGAACTCGAGCATGACCAGAACAACCGCACACCACTTATGAACACATCCTGGCTGGACATGAATTCTGTGAATTTCTTGTAGACATTTTAGATATAACATTACAAGGTTTTTGCCTAAAATACTTTTTTTTGATCCCTCTGAGGGCCTGCTGCAGAAGCTGTCAACAGAAACATTCCCAAACAAAACTGCATTTTCTTCCACTCCAGAGGATCAAGTACAATAATATATTCATTTGAACATGGAACACCCGCTTTCCAAAGAATGTATGAGAACATATAAGTAATATAAATACACACACATAGATAGAGACTACAAAAATGTTCACAAATATACATGCATATATTAATTCACAACACCAATGTCTTAGTCCCCATCACTTTGCCACCATAACCATATTTTCCTCTCCCCTCTCTTCCTGCCTTCAGACATTCTTACCTCTCTTCCTCCTTGTACTGCCTCAAGTCGTTTCAAGCTTAAACCCTAAAAGAAAAAAAAAAGTATATATAACACATAATTAGGTACAAGGAATTAACTAGTAATCATAAAAGCACTATAATAAGCAAATACTCAGGATTTAGTTTTGACAAAAGACTTTCCCTTTCTAGTGTTATGACTGTGTTTCCACAGTAGAACAAGAAAATATAAATCTTTACTACATACTATGCTTTAAAGAAAGAAAAGTTAAACTATATTTTAGCAAACTAATTGCAAAATGTCCTTGTGACTCGAGATGAAGAAATAGGGTTATTGATTTCTCATACATATATTGGTTGTTTATCTGTCAGTCTGTTCATCTGTTTGTCTATTTATCATCAGTCTCTCCATCCATTTATAAACTACATTGTCATTTATAATTTATTTTCATTTAGTCAATGCAGCTTAGTAAAAAAATATAGTAGAAGAATAATTTAATATCCAAACCAAATGCAATATTTGATGCCTGCAATTATGCTAGTAATGGTTGCTTATCTTGGAGAAATTAAGTAAAAATTACACCAATGATACAGCATTCTTTTTTTTCCCCACATCCATTCTGACTCTCTTTTTTCTCTTTATTTTACATTATTTATTTATTAAATGGTTCTCTGTTTCATGCATTGTATTAGATATTGGAAATACAAAAGGAAATATATATATACAAAAGAGTCCCCAAAATCAGATGACTGGGCCAAATATATGTGATAACTCCTTTCCAGGTTGAGGAGGGAAGACATACAAAGAACACCCTCCTAAAAAGGGCTGACATCATCTTACGATTCAGACTAACTTCTTTTTTCTATTTTCAAATATACACGCAAAAATATAATGTTCCTAAAAATCAGCATATGTTTAATGTTCATCACAAAGTAATGATGAATTCTTAAAATATGAACTAATTATTCTGACTTGAACATTTTACTTTGCACATATTATAATCTCAGACTGTATCTAATAATGTGATACAGATGTTACATATCATTAAAAATATATTCACAGAGGCTGAAGAGATAAGTCAGCAGCTAAGAGCAATGGCTGCTCTTATGAAAGACCTGAATTTGATTACTAGCACCCTTCTGATGATTCACAACTATCCATAACCCCAGTTCCAGGGGTTTAGGTGTCTTCTTCTGGTCTCTATGGGCAGTAGGCTCCAGCATGGTGCACAGACATGCATGCAACCAAAATACAAATATGTATAAATTACTCTTTAAAAACTAAAACTAACAGAAAACAAAAGAATAAATACAAACTTATATTAACAAATTTGAAAGAAATCTTTTAATTTCTCTAGCTGATTTAACATGGTAGAAAAGCATGAACATTTCTTTTTCAGAACAAAACTGTGAAATTCTATTTGTGAGAGTATTTCTCTGTTTCTGTTGAGTCACTGAATGTTGACTGATAAATTTGCATTGACTTCAACATATCTGATAAAAAAGATGAATTTGGAAAAGTAATATGCTACACTTAAATATTCTAGCTGTATATTTGATAATTTAAGAAAAAATTTAACTCTTTACTGTTATATTAAATAGCAAGTATGTTATAATATCTTAAATATTTCACATATACAAAGGGATTAAATCACTGAGTTATTCCTTTGAGCATCAGCATTATGCTTAGAAGATTATGCAGTGATGTTTTAACAAACCATATGAAACTCCTTTCTTGAATTATTCTTGCAAAACCATGGAATAAATTATTATTTAAGCCCCTTCTTACCCTCAAAGAGTACACATTACTCTATTGACTCTGCAACAGATCTAGAATCCCCTGACTGAGCATGTGTAGCCAAATTTCAGCTTGCCTTCTGAACAGAGATATGTCTCCAACTCATACAACACATTTTTGAGAAGTTTGAATTCCAAGAAAATGCCAAATAAAGAATGTAAAGTCAAACAGCACTTCTCAAACACGGAAGCTATAGATAAAAATATCCTCAAATGGATTCATTTGCACGTGTTTCAGCATCTGGAAGCAGTATTTAGGTGAATGTATGTTTTCAGGATAACGTGGTTTTAATTTCCAGTTCCTCAATTCTGTGTCTGTCCTCCAATACATTTCACAATCTGTCTCAACACAATCTTTGCAGTTGAAGTTGTTGATGTCCTAAGTGGCACATCTGTTCATCTTGAAGGTAAAATGAGATGTGAACCATGAACAGTAAAAACTAATGCTTTCTTCTATTTCTCTTCATCTTCTAACTCATCTTCTACTCCCCAATCTTATCATCATTATTGCACATATGTTTAAATAAAAGAGCAGTTTGAATAAAATACTTGTGTTTTCCCTTGCATTTGGAGAATGCAAATTGTATAGAAAGCACTTATGAGCAGACAAGGAGACAAGTCACATTAATTATACAAGTTTAAATTGCTTTGGCACACTTTTTTTTTCTCATAGAATATTTTAAGAGCTACATATTATAATAGACTTTTAAAAATAATATTTTTGCTGTAATTTGCCATTTTTTCTTCAAATAATCCTTATATTACTCACCCTTGTGTCAACTGTTTTCAAGAATTAAAGTTAAAAGAATTGCTATTTGTCGTGTCTGCCACTGATGCCTTATTTTCTCAAATAGTTTCTTTTTCCTTGGTTCCTCATTTTGCATATTTTCTATAGCTATATACAGATGTTCACTGGCCTTTTATCTACATTATCTAACCTTGATAGTTTTTAACAGTGTTATTATACATTTTTATGTGTAATTGGTATTATTATGTATTCTTTCCCTTCTTCAAATCCTTCACTTATTTTCATACAAAATAATGACTTGATTCTTTTGTCCTTTGTCATTTTCAGCTCTGTTTCTATGGTCTGAATTTTCTTACTGGTTATAAATCTCACTTATCCATTTCTTTTTTGTGGTAATTTTTAGTAATTTTTGTCTGCTGAATGCTGTGAATTTTATTTTGTGAATTGCTATATTCTCTCCAAAAAACTAGAATTATCTCTTGCAGACTTTTAAGTTTCTGCTGATTCAGACTAATTCCTCTGTGGCTTGGATGCAAGTAAAGGGAAAAATCTAAATTAGGTTTCATTGTTAATTCCTGCTGTTCCTGAGACTCGGCTCCGACTCTCCATTTTCTATCCAGGAGCTCATAGACAGCATGCTGCCTTTGCTAAGGGGAACTCTGGGCTGTGGAGAGAGCTAATCATACCACACTCATCACACTGTAGTAATCACCTTCCTTCCAGTTGCTCTTTTCCAGGCCATGGGGAAGGTTGGATCATGTATGTCGCATTCACAATCAAAAAAAAATCTAGTTCAAACCCCAATCTTTTATATCACCTTTAATTAGCTGAGCAGTGAAACTTAAGACAAGTGGTGTTTTCATGTCAAGGATATCCAATCTCCTTCCTTGATGTCTAACTACCACATAAGAGAAAATATTTGGCATTCCTTATGAGTTTTATTACTTCCACTGAAGCATAATAAATTCATTCAAAAGAAAATTAATATATTTGCACTCTATTCTCTGAGTTATTTGAGCATTCAGAAAAACAAATAAAAACATCAGCAGTCAAATTATTCTTGTATATTCATATTTGTGTGCATATTATCTAACTCTTAATACTAACACAAAGAGAATTTTAATTGATTTGAAATCTACTTCAGTACTCTTCAAGAGTATAGATATAATATCTATCTAGCATGTCTAAAGTAACTAATATTTTAAAATATCCTGGGAAATGTAACTTGTGGAGGCATATTTTCCACACTATAAGTATTTTCTCACTGCAGAGTATAAACTCCTTGCATTGATCAAAATTAATCACCCAGGACCAAACCAAAATATTATAAATTATAGGTAGAGAGAAGAATTACCCTGAAGCAAATGTTCTTCCCTGTACTAAATTAAAATGGTGTAGCAAGTCCTAAGTAGAAAAAGCTATTAACTAAAAAAAAAAAAATAAAGAACTTCTTACCTAAATCTCCCCTGCACTCGTATATTAGTGTACATGCCGCTGCAACTGTGTGGGTTTGGGGTCAATTGGGTTTCTGGGTAAGGTAGCTAGGTAGGTATGTGATGTCAGTTGTGTCAAAAAAAAATGGACCTGTAAGACAGTTTTCCCTTCATGATGGTCAGAATCCTCTTACAATTGTGATCATGGCATACTCAAAAATGACAGAAGCATACTCTCAAGAATCTATAATTTAGTTCCCTTATGTTTCTGATATAGACATCTACAGAACAGATATGTGGAATATACATTTTTACTCTTAGTATTGAAGATATTACCATGTGATTATTTTTTAGGCTTAAGAAGTTATGATTTAACTGGATTAAGTCAAAATTTATTACTAAAAAGCTTACAATGACTGTATAACTTTTTAACATTTAGTCTCAGCCACAAGGCACAAAGAACAGACAAGGGTGCTGTAAATAGCTTGTGGATCAATACCTCAGTTTCACAGAGAAAGACACTTGCAGCAAAAATTTGATTTATGTTGAGTTTTAGAATTCAAATCCAGGTTGCTAGGGTTCAGATCATAACTATCATTGTCTAACACAATTTTGCTAATATATCTGTTATCTATCTTGTCTGATAACTCTTTTTTTTGGAGCATCCCTGAAACACATATTCAAATTTCACAGCTTTGAAATTTGTAATTTTAGGTATAATTGATATAATCTATGTGACACAGCACCATTTCCAGCCCACAACTATCCACAATGTGTATTGGGATTTATTTGTAGTTTGAGATACCACTACTGTTGGCATCATACAAACAAAAGAGTGACTCTACTATAGTTTTTTAAATAACCCTTTTTTGTGTGTGTTTCATGTACAATGCTATACTGACCCAGTGTTTTAGCTGGATTAATTCTATTTTTACAGTCAACTTGTACAAGGTGGAACGAAATGACCTTTTACAAAATCTACTCTCCTTTAGAACTATCTTTTTTTTTTTTTTTTAAGAATAAAGGTCACGCTGCTTTATACAATCATATTGTTCACCTCACTTCTCAGCTGTGTAGAATGACCCAGAAGAATCAGTGGTGTCCAATGCCTGCCTCCTCATACCTTAGTAAAAGCACTTCTTCAGGAGATTTAGTATTTGAGGAGAAAGGTACACTCTTGAAGGATGACAGAATATTTAACCCTTTGTTTTGCTTTGCCTATCATGAAAGTGGCAAAGGAATTTTCAGTAAACATCTCTGGGAGTTCAAAGAAGTCACATTTGTTTCATTTTAGGTTGGGTCTATGAGTTCTGCTAGGGAGCTTCTTAAAGCTATTTATGTGCACCACATATTGTCAGTAAAGCTGATGGAGCTAGTCTAAGGGTTAGGTAATTCCAACACCCCTTAATACTTTAGTGGTTAATCTTGGTGGATCTCTGAATTCAAGCCTTTGAAAATGTGGATGTCATTGTTTTCTTCTCAGCTCACTAGTAGGTTTTGTATTAAGTGTTAATTTTTACTTACTTTCCTGAGAAAAACTTTATGCACACATGAAAATTTCTAACTTAATTCTTATTTGAGATTCATTTTCTAACTGTCAGTATCGAGGTATGTGACTCTGCATGTGCTTGTTGAATTAAATTAGAAATTCAGAACATTTCTCATGGCTGCTTATCCTAACAAAAATCTTCTTACATGTAATCTCTTGTCTTCCTTTAATGTTAAAACCATAGTTTAAATATGTGATTACTGGATCATTCTTGCAGTAAACATTTGGGATCTTTTCCTTATGCAATGTTGATAATGTAAGTCACAGAGTAATTTTGAAAGCATCTACTTAAATATTTAAATAGCTCATCATAATTTGATTCAAAAATTATCTAACATAAAAAAACCATCCAATCGTTAACATTAATAAAATTATCTTTCTTCCTGTTCTGCTATTGATGTTAGTCATGATAGGCACCTTTGTGAACCTGTGCGTAAAATCTGCAGTTCAGACTGAATGCTTTAAATTGTTCTTCACCTTTGTTTCAAAGTCATAGATGGCATTATTCTCAGACAATTTATGATTTCACTATTAAGTTACATCATTCTGAAAGCAGAAAGTACACACTATCTTGAAAACCCTGCACTCTTCTAAAAATACACATTTGTTTATATACATATATGTATATATGTATGTATATATAAAAATTTGGTGATTTTTACATCATTCACCCCATCAAACTCAGTTATCAGACCTCTCAGATTCATGTTCACTATTATGATCTCCCCATTTACAAAAACATGCAGTCATGTTGCTCATTTACTTATTAGGGCATAATTAAACTCATAGCAGAATTATTCATAATAGCAAGAACATGGAAACAACCTAGATGTCCCTCAACTGAGAAATGGATTAACAAGCTGTGGTACATTTACACAATGGAATACTACTCAGCAGTAAGAAAAAATGATATTCTAAAATTTGCAGGCAAATGGATGTATACGGAGAATATCCTCCTAAGCGAGTTATAACAATCCCCAAAAGAGAAGCAGGGGATGTATTCACTCATTAGTGGACTTAAAAAAAATAAAGAGAGAGAAAGATGTCATTGTACAGAAGAACTCAAGGCTAGAACATAGCTAAATTACACAGTGCCTCACTTCTACATTGATGGCCTCTGGCAGGGGTGTGGGTGAGGAAAGACTTGTTTTCTTTAAGAAACACATTTGCAAATGACAAAGATTGTTCTGTACATTGATTTCTAACTCCAGTTCAGCTTCCTAAACTTAGGTAACGATCCTTATGGAATTATATAAAAATGTGTAGGTTATGAAGTATGTGGAGACACCGAAAGATGTCTGAAAGTACAATGAGCAAACAATAAATAAAAATCAAGCATATAATAAAAACAAGGTTTTCCCAGAAGCTCTTTTACCACAGCCTTGGTTCTGAACATGCACACTTTTATTCTGTGAGTGATGTCACATTACATAATATCAATGCACGCTGCCTGAGACACATTGGTTCAGCTTGGGGTCTATCATATAATAAATATTGCAATGTTTGTAATAGCTGAAAAATTTCTTCTGCACTTAATAGAAACAAAATGGATTAGTTGTGGAAATATGTTTCATATTGCCCATCATCATGCCTCTGCATGTTTCATTAGACTGTATTTGAAGTATTTTGTGTCAACATGCTTGATATTTTAAATTGTTGTTAATGTCTCTAATTTAAATTTTATTACAAATATTATTGTTACATTAACTTTGTTTTTATATTGAAAAAAATCCACACAAATTTTTGAAAGGCCTTAACACAATTATGTCATTTTGTGTTTCATAATCAGGTAAAATGGTATTTGCAATACTGACAGTTATAACATCAAAATGATGATAAACTTTTTAAGCATGCGTAAAATGTTCTGCATCTTCTCCAGCATCAAATATTCAGCCCAAACTGATTTCTTTATGAAAAATTAAATAAATAATTCATCTCATTATTGTACAAATCTGCATTCATCTTTCAAAAAGTATAAAATTATATGTATGCTAAACACTTAAAAATAGATGTTTTTAAATTTTACAAACCAACTACTGTTCTCTTGTGGGAATATATTGTTTGTAATCTAATAATAATTGCCTGGAGATCAGAGGGCAGATCCAGCCATAGAGATCAGGCAGTGGTGGTACATACCTTTAATCTTAACACTCAGGAGGTAGAGATCCCTTTGGATCTCTGTGAATTCAAGGCCAGTTTAGGATATTTAAGATTAATACAGTCCAAAAGAGAAACAGAGCTAGTGAATAGTGGTATACACCTTTACTTCCAGTTCTTGAGATCACACACCTTTAATCCAAGCGCTAGGAAGGTTGAAACAGGAAGTGACATGGCTGGACAGAGAAAGGAATACAAGGCAGCAGGGGACAGGAATTGACCCTTTCGCTTTCTCTTTTAGGCTCAGGATTCAGGAGCATTCCATTTGAGAATTCATGGAGACTGATGCTGCCCCTTTAGGCCTGAGGCTTCTGTAGTGGTGAGAAGTTGCTGTGGCTTATTCCTCTGTATTACTGATCTTTCAGCTTTTCTCCAACATCTGGCTCCAGGTTTTTCCTGAGACCAACTAGGATTTCTGCAACACGTCTCCTTCCTCTCCCTTCTTTCTCTCTCCCCCTACATCCTGACACCAAGCCCTTCATCAATGCCTAAAAGAGGGTAAGGCCTCCCTTGATTAGTCAACATAGGCTAACATATCACATTGAAGCAGGACCCAGCACTTCCTCCCTGCATCAAGGCTGAGCAAGACATCCCACTCTAAGGACTAGAATCTAAAAACCCAGTTTATATACTCAAGATTTTTGATTTGCATATGTGCCTTATATGCCTATACATTGAGAGTCACACAAGAAAATTGTATGAAAAAGGGGGCACAACTGGGAAGTAAGATGTCTTGACGTAGGTAATGTCTTGACGTGATAGTGAAAGCACAATGCACAAACACATTGCACTGCACCATCAAGTCTAACCTTTTCTAAGGTTAGAAAATTGAGGCAAAGAGGTTAGGTAACTTGTACAAGAAGATTTAAGCAAATGAAAGAGATTTGAATATTAAACCTGGAGTGTCTGGTTGTAGACACCACTTATGACTCATACATACACTTGTTCCAAAAACAACCTTGAAATGGGCTTCTCATTTGAATTGGATAAATGTGTTTTTAAAAGTGAATTGAGTAACTCATTCATTTTATTAAAGTTTACAGAATCAACCTAAACAGTGCAATTTTGTATTTTGAAGAAGTAAATGCAAGATAATAAATTATAAGATTTTAATTTACTCAGGATTTAGAAAGAAATGTGGGAAAAATATAAGGTAATGAATTTGTATTTTAGACTCCCTGATTCCTTGGAAAGAAATGTGAAATTCAATTGATATATTTCCTGAGGCAGACAAAGATTAAAAGAAAATTAATGTTACTGTACGGGTACAAATAACATTTCATAGAGTTTGTGATTACGCTTGCTCCAGGCTATCTGCAGTATTAAACCAGCACAATGTGTCCATGTCCCCAGAATCCTGGCAGTTTTCATCCTGGTACTGCAGAACTTCAGTTTCTTTTGCCTCAGGGACTTGGATACTCTACTTTATGAGACTTCATGTGGTAAAGTTTGTCCTGACCTGGACCACTTCCATGGTTTCTGATGTTTTCACTGAAGTGGTTGTTTCTGGATAAGTCCCTTTCTGTATCACATATGAGATTAATCAACAATTTGGAATTATGTGTTGGTGTTCCTAACAGCTTCTACCTGATAATGTTAAATATAAAGTTGAAGAAAACTTCAGAAATTAAGTAACTATAACATATGTGTATACTAATAAATATGCATATATATATATGAAGACATATTGTTCTAGTACACAGCAATGGTGAGAAAACTGACAGGGAGTTTACAATGTAGCTAGCATCATTTAATGTATTAATACTGTAGAAGCTTTTTATTTTCTTATTTTTAAAACTATTCCCTTGTATTCCTTTCTGTATTAGTTCTATATTGTCAAACTCAATTTTCTTAGTCTTACTTATGGCAACATTCTTGAGAAAGTCTATTTTGATTTCTATCAAACATTAAAGTCTACTGACCTTTTCTCCTCCATGAAGACAAAATATTTGAATGTACTCTAGAAGTTTATTACAATTGTGCATTATCTGTAAGTGCCACATTAAAAATATCCTTGACTTATATTTTAGAATGATCTCAAATGCCCAAATAGATCTTGGTGGATGTTAATTGAGCTACATATATAATTTAGTGTTTAATTTTAAAACATTTGTTTTTATTTTGTTCATATGAATTCATGTGTGAAAGAGAATATATGTGCACCTATGTGCACATGGAAATAAGAAGATGAAATAAGACACCCTGTAGCTGACGTTGTGGGTGATTTTGATCAGTTTGGTTTAGATGCTGGGAATTAAACAGAAGTCCTCTGAAAAGAGCTTATGTGTAGTTCCTGAGTCATCACTCCAGGCTCTGAATATTCATGTTATAAATCATTTATGTATTTGAAGATTTTGACAAACTTATATTATATGTCAATAGAGAGCCTTGTTTGTAATCCCAAGCATCACAAACATAAAAATAAATACATAAAATTTTATTGATAACTTAGATGATTTTGCAATTTTGTAAATCACATTAGATGATTAGTGAAACAATTAGGTGCTGTAACATTTTTCTGTTAAATGTCTAAAGATAATTTTGGACAGAATTTTATAAATAAGAAATTGATGATTTTAGAAATCTTCATAGAGAAAAATTCTTTAATGTCTCTTTTCTGTTGAGATGATAGTAGACATTTCAAGATTCAGACAATTATGAAATGCAGAATACAAATAAATAACTTCTACAAAGAAATAAAGAATGGGAGTGATAGAAATCTGTCACAATATTAAATGTACTTAAGTTTTAAGTCATTATTTCAAGAAAACAGATAGATTAAGTGCAAGAAGAATAAGTCTGTATTATAAACTGTGTAGAGATAATTAAGAAATCATGAAGTCACATATGATTTTATCAAATAAAAGAAATGAGAGTTACATTGACATTGTCAACACTTGCTAGATGGAAACTCTTGAAAATCCAAGAGGACTAGAGAATAGTGGTCCTAAACTTGACTTCCATCTGACTGCCTCGGTACCCCAGTGTCTGTACCAGGCTTTCTTCATTGTATTAATCTGCATTATGATTATTTCTTTTATTATGGTAAATATTGTTTGAAGAAGACTTAAAATCTACAGTTCTTCAGTTTCCTAAATGTGATGAGTTCATGGAAATTATAACACTAACAAGGCTTTGAAATTGTTGGCTGTTCAGAGTGGTGGTTATTCTACTCCACTCTAGGTAATTTATGTTCTGTAGCCAGCAATAAAATCCCCAATCTGGTTGTTCTTATGTAAAAATGAGTCAAAAAGAAAATACTATGTATAGAAACACAGATTATATTTTATTGAATATTCATAAATATTTTGAAAAATCACTGAGCTTTCCTGCAACTTAGGGGTATCTACTTTTATTTTCTTTCTTATGAGATTTATTCACTTTTATGAGTATTAGTGTTTTTCCTGCCTATATATCTATACACTAAAGGTACTCACAGAGTCCAGATAAAAGTGTTGGATCCTCTGGAACTGAGGTCATGTGCCATTGTGTGGGTGCTGGAATTTAACTCAAGTTTTGGAAGAGAAACCTATGTTCTTAAAATCTGAGACACTATACCCAGTCCCTGGTTGATACATTTTATAGCAGTAATGTGGGTCAAATGTCATTATTTATAAAATTTGATTTTTAGTGCTGAGATACGGCTATAAATGAAACAGATAGCAGTCCTTAACCTCATGATGCACATAATTTAACAACTATAATTAATTAGCTTAGTTTATGGTTTTATATTTATATGTGATTGTGTGCACATTACAAATGATATCATTTTATAAAAATACTACATTAGGCACAGGCTTCTATAACATGATATAATACTTTCTTCGAACAACTTTTTTTTCTAATATTAATAAGTGAAGATAGAATGGCAGGATCACCTAAGGACTATCCAGGTGACAGCAGTTGTAGCTCATTTCACTAGTTTTATGTTACTGAAATTGTCACATAGGCACAAAAAAAATATCTATTTTCTGTTGTATGATATTTTGACCACATTCTGACCATAAAGTTTTCTTTGAGTGATAGGGCAGTTAATTAATAGCTGACCAAAATTAATCATAGAGGGTTTGGAGTACTGAGCAAAGATAGATAGGAAAAGGGTGGAGCTTAGAGAGGCTCTTAGCCCTTTTGAAAAAAAGGACAACAGAGAGGCCATTGTTCTCTGTTGCATCTCTGATCATTCAGGTTTTTACCATGATTTCTGATAATAAATTTTATTGATAAAGAATAATTAGACAAATGTGTCATCTGGCACTCTACTCAGGGCTTCCCTTGGACATACTTGGTCCACTGCCACACACTAGGTCAGCTGTCTTGACACTCACTTGGGCTTCTACTGTTGCAAACGCTGCCAGATTTTTCAGTTTCCAGCTATGCTAAGTAGCTGCAACTGCTCTCATCCAAGCTATGCACCTCCCTGTAGCCAGCATCTCACTTTACTGTTTATTGTCAGTAGATCTGGTGAGATACCTGAGAATTCTTAAGGGAGGGGGAAAGTAGTTTGAGAATGAAAAGCATTACCCCAAGTTAATAATGGAAAACAATATTACAATGCACGGAGTTAGGTCTCTGTATAATTCCACAATGAGATGTTAAAAAATGGAACAATTAAACAAAAGTATAATAAACTTAGCTGGAATGGACATGATGTCAATTATAATCATTATCATTTTGCTAATTCATGTTTTATTTAAAAATATTGTTTGATATTGGGGAAGCCTCCCCAAAAAGACTGATACGATAAAATTCTTAGAAAAACATATTAACATATTAATGAAATTAAGAAAAGTATTCACACATGGACAGAGGAGTTTAGAGCAGAAGCTACTGTACCACTGCATTATGAAACTGAAGAGGAGTGGTTCCAGGTTATTACAAAACCAACCTTAATTTATCCAGTTACCATTAAAGAATGACCACTAGATGGTAGGCACCCACAAGGCTATTCAGAATTTAACTTGGAACCTACAGAAATATTAGGCTTTAGAGATTTTAAAAAAGCAACAGTCTCGTATCATATGCATTCATTTTTGGGAAGCAGACATTAAAGTCATGGGCACCTCAGAACAGAATTATTCCCTAAGACTGGAAATATTTATTTACATCAGTATAGGAAGCTGATCGTCAGGTACAGTGATAAAGAGACTAAACTATCATCATCAAAAACTGAGGTAGGGTTAGAGGTTATAAAATGTCCCAAGATCAAATTCTCAAGGAGGACCATTATGCTGATTTGGAAAAACAGATTACATTTGATGATCACACCTTGGCTTTAGGCCATACAGCACATTTAAATGCCTGGGACATGATTAAAGAACCAGGAAGGTGGACTGAGCCATTTACTAATATTATACAAGGTCCCTCTCAAAAGGCTTTACTGATTTTTACAGAAACTGGCCTCAGCTGTAAATAAAATAATATCATATTTAGAAGTTAGATAAATATTAATTGAATCAATGGCTTTTGAAAATTTTAATACAGAATCTCAATTAATGATAAGGCCTTTAAAGGCAAGATTAGCACCCATAATTTTAAGGGCCCCTCCCAGAGCCCCATGTCAAATTTGGTTCAGTTATTTCCTGCCAGCACTGGGGAAAGTACTCCACAACTTAAAAGGTATAAATTTCTTTGAATGACAGAAAATTTTTAGAAGATAGAATCATTTTTTAGAGGAAAGCATTTGACAGTATGCTATCAATTACCAGAGACCAGAGTTAAAAATAAAATTAAATGGCATGAAATCGAGGGTTTGGTAGACATAGGGATATATGTAACAATAATTGTACCAAAATCATGGCATCCAAACTAGCCTCTTCAGGATTTTAGGGATTTGAAATTTATCTCAGGTAAAACAAAGCACAATGTATGTTGCATGTATAGGTCCAGAAAGACATAGAAGAAAATTAAAGCCATATGTGGCTAATATAGCAATAAATTTATAGGGACATGAATTGCTGCAGCATTGATTAACCTTCCTTTAATCTCAGAAACAAACTATAAACTAATTCATATTTCTAAAAGAAATATTAAAAAGGATTATTTTTAAAGCTCATTGATCTTTCAGGTGGTATATAAGTAGGGTACAACATCTGTTGATCTTTCAAGGGTACCAATAGCCCTACCTTTAAAATGTTTAACACACAAATTTGTCTGTGTCAAACAATGGCCTTAGACATCAGAAAAAAATGCCAACATTAGAATAGCTAAAACAGGATCAGCTAATGCTGAACATACTGAAGAATTGAGCAATTCTTGCAATTCTCCTGTATTTATCATTAAAAAAAAAATCTGGAAAATGGAGAATAGTAACATACCAAAGAGCTGTTAATAAAATGACTTAGTCAATGGGCTATTTACATCCTGGAAATCCCTTGATGTTTCTATTATCCAAAAAAAAAATGGTCTAGTTAGTGATTGATTTAAAAGACTGCTTTTTTTTTTTTTTTTTTTTTTTTAAAAAAGATTTATTTATTTATTATGCATACAGTTTTTACAGAAGAGGGCACCAGACCTCATCATAGATGGTTGTGAGCCACCATGTGGTTTTGCTGGGAATTGAACTCAGGACCTCTGGAAGAACAGTCAGTGCTCTTAACCTCTGAGCCATCTCTCCAGCCCCAAAAGACTGCTTTTTTAAACTATACTTTTACAAGAACATAATATAGAAAAATTTACCTTCACGGTAATTACTGATTCTTAGCTTGATAATAGATGTCAGTGAAAAGTTCATCCACAAGAAAAGTTAAACAACACTTCCTTGTGTCAATATTCTGAGTAACAGTCATTGGAAATAATTTATAATCTGTTTTATCAATCTATAATTGATCTTTATAAAAGATCTTTATAAAGATCTATAATATCTTTATAAAAATAATATCTTACTATCTGATTCAGAATTAAATGCTCTAGAGAAAATATTTAAAGAAGCACAGAAACGTTTGCTTTGTTGAGGACAAAAAATTACTTCTTAAAAGTACAAAAATGAGATACTTTTAACCTAGAATTTAAAATAGGTTTACAAAATAATTGAACAACAGAGAGACATCAGGAGATCTTAATAATTTTCAAAAATTCCTGGAAGATATTAACTGATTACAGCCCAAGACTGGATTGACTACTCATAAGCTAAGTAATTTATTTCAAACCTTAACAGGTGATAAGGACTTAAATATTCCAAGAAAGTTATCAGCTACAACTTAAAGAGAATTGGCCTCAGTAGACAAGGAATTAGAAAATACACATGTGAATCATTTGGATCCAGACTTTGATCATATTCTGGTTATTTTAACTTTATGCATTCTTTACAGGAATTACTATGCAGATAGAAGATAATGTCTTAGAATGAATATTTTCACTGCATAAACAGAGCAATAAATTAAATACATATGAAGAAAAGTTTTCTAAATTGATTCAGGAAGGAAAATTTATACTTCATCAATTAGCAGTAATAGACAAAGCAGAAATTATAGTACCTTCCACTAATGCGAAATTTCCTTTTTCTAGATAGAAAATGATCATTGGCAAAGAGTTTGCAGTAATTTTGGGGAGAACAACAAATTTATCCAAAAGCAAAAGATTTCAGCTTTTAAAAAGACCTTATTGGATCCTTCCCCAGATTGTATGGGGAACACCAATTTCTGAAACCAGCACATTCTATACTGATGCAAGCAAACCAGGAAAAACAGGTTAAAAGTTTACAAAGTGGCTCAAAGCCCTTATTATTTTGTTAAAAAGCCAGAATGCAGCTTGGGCATGCTGTGCTTTTTTTCTTGTTTGTTTGTTTGTTTGTTTAGAGTACACTAATGAGTGAGTACATTCCTTGCTTATCTTTCTGGGTTTGTGATGCCAAGCTCAGGAGGATATTCTCCAAACCACAACCACTGAACATCTTGGGATCAGAAACACCCTGGAATGACTCCTTGGAACCCTCTCCCCCTAGAGGAACACCAGACTCAGTCTTGAGGGAGGGAGAGAAAACTGTATGTGCCAGGAGTGGAGACTGAACTAAACAATACTGGGACAGTGGGACCATGGGACTGCTTGCTGCCTGCTCAGGGTGGGGATGAGGAGTTGTGGAGAAGAGAAAATGAGCTGATGTGTTGGGAGGGGGAAGGGACCTTGAATAAGGATATACAAAGATAGAAAGTGTGACTTCTTTGTTAATAATGATAATAATAATAATAATAATAATAATAATAATAAAAGAACACTGACTCTTCCTCCAGAGGTCCTGAGTTCAATTTTCAGTAACCACATGGTGGCTCACAACCGTCTATGACATCTGGTACCTTCTTCTGTATATGGTACACATAATAAATAAATAAATAAATAAATAAATAAATAAATAAATAAATAAATAAATATTAAAAAAATTTTAAAAAGCCAGAATACTATTATTTGATTTTCCAAGAGATTTTAATATAGTTAATGTCTCTCAATAGACATAAAGGGTTTGCTGTGGAATAATTCTTCTCTAAACTATGCAAATTGTGTTGTGATTGGTTTGATAAAGAAGCAGACTGGTAAGTAACTGGACAGGGTAAGTAAGATTAGATGAGGAAATCCATCCAAGAACACCAGGAAGAAGAAGGTTGGAGTCAGAAAAGTCACCAGTAAGATAAGGAGAGAAAACAGGAGGTACAAGAGGAAAGAGAAGTAACACTACATGGTAAAATATAGATTAATAGAAATAGGTTAATTTAAGGTGTAAGAGCTAGTTAGTAATAAGCTTAATATATCAGCTGAGAATTCACAATTAATATTAAGTCTCCATGTTGGCTATTTAGAAGGGGCTGTCAAGACACTGAGGAACTCGGCCTATAAGAGTTATTTTAAATATTATAACTGCTGAAATTATTTCAGATGACTCCAAATTAACTGTTTTTTTATTCAATTACAAGAAATAATTAGATATAGAAATCATTTCTGGAATATAACAAATATTAGATTCCAGTCTACCAAGCACTCAAGCAAAAGGTAATGACTAAATTGATCAGCTTTTGGCAGGAAATGTGCTATAATCTCAAAAATTTTATAAGAAACATGTTGTTAATAGCAAGGATTTTTTTAAAAAAATCGATTTTTATCACTTGGCAACAAACTAAGAAAATTATAAGGGAATGTCCTACTTGTTCTTTGTATAATCAAACTGTTACTACCTGCGGAAAATAACCCAAAGAGTACTCAAAGAAATAAAATTTAGAAGATGGATGTGTTTTATTGTCAGAGTCTTAAAATTAAAATATGTACACTACACCATAGAGGAAATGTAACAAAGAAAGTGTAAATTGGCCTAATGGTATAGTACATTTCAAAAACATAGTTTCATATATCTTGGCAAATGTTTGTTTTTCCTGTTCTCTCAAGACATGTAAGGCAAATGGTCTCTTTTGTTGTAGTCAGAGTTCAATTAAAAATTAAATCTGTCTTTGCAGTTGGAGGTTTGCCCTCTGATTCTCTAAACCCAAGCTTACTTGTTAGAGAAAAATTCAAATTTTCTGTCTCATGTCAGAAGAGCCACATGGTATGAGCCAGAAGAAAAACAAATATTAAGGAACAAATCTATTTCCACTAACATCAGAATCCTTTGGTTTTATTTTGATATTATTTTCTTAAGGTATAAATTTTATTTCAAAATGTATAATATATTTGTATATATATAAACTTTTTGTTGTGATATTAATGGTCATATCGAGTACTAATTATAGATAAAGCCTTATTCTAGTTTCTTATACATCATTTTGGGCTTGAGTCTGAATCAGGCAACCAGGGATTAAGTTTGTGTTTTAAAAGAAATGCCTAACTAATTGTGCTCCTTTAAACTATTCAATATCTGCTGCATATGACATTGAGAATATTTAAGCTTCTGTAGTGAACTATGACCATTCCTAACATTAACATTTGAAGTCTCTAAAAGGATACTGGGACCTCACAACAGTTCCACCTGCATTCTGGTAGTTTTAAGAATCTGATAAATAGCATCTAAGATTAGAATAGATTACAAACTGCTCAAGATAATTTCAAGATAGCTATCTGAGGTAGTCCAGCCCTATACTCCAACCAGAATTTCAGGTAATCATTACTGTTTCCCACTGAACACAGACTAGCAACAAATGATACAACTAGCTCTCACAGGAATTGATGATTATATCAATTTTTTCAAGGTCTCCTATAG
This sequence comes from Sigmodon hispidus, assembly GCA_004025045.1. NCBI lineage: Eukaryota > Metazoa > Chordata > Mammalia > Rodentia > Cricetidae > Sigmodon > Sigmodon hispidus. The sequence continues at coordinate 57,298 of PVIH01007352.1, forward strand.
ATTCACTTGTCCCCCAAACAGCAGAAAGCAATGTAGAGAACATGATGCCCCAATTCCTAAAACGTGGAGTGAGTCGTCTTCATGATTCAATGGGTTATGGATATTTGCCATTGTTTTTTCATGGGTGCTTAAAAGATAATATTGGTAATGGTCAGGAAAATGCTGAACAGTGAAGGTAAGATTCAGGAATCCCATTTTGAAAGAAAAGGGGGACATGTAGAAACAATAAAATAAAATGGAAGATTATTGAATCTACTTTTAAACTAAAAAAACAACTACTACTCTTATATATTTTACATTAATATGGATTTTTGTATATTGATACAAATTCCAGGTTATTTTATTATACTGCATATATGTTTCTATTCCTGTTTAAGGATTTTTATATATTGATACAAATTTAATGTTATTTTGTAAGATCATATTGTATATATGTTTCCACTCTTAATGTATTTTTATATATTTATATGAATTTAAGAATATTTTAGAACATACTGTGCATATGTTTCTACTCTCATTTAAAGTATTTTTATATATTGATACAAATTAAAGGTTATTTTTGTTAAAACATGCTGTGTATATGTTTCTACTCTTACTTAAAGTATTCCACCTATGCAGCTCATTTAACAATATAATGTGAATTTCTAGTCCTTGGAAGTTATTTTAAACTATGTAGGATAATAAATGAATGCAGGTTAGTAGTCTGATACCTATTACAATCAAACTTGTAGGCATGCTAGGTATATGTTAAATGTGAAAAAGATATTTTTGAAGTAGTCAGAAGATCTTCAACACTTTAGGGATCTACAGAATATTGAATTTAAGATGTTTTAATAACATAAGGCTCTTCATGAAAATGAGAGTCATCTGTTCCTGATAGTACCAATCTACTTAAGATTAGATAAAGGGGAACTGTAGACCCAGGTCCAGAGTGGATTCAGAGGTAAGCAGATTTCAGCTCCTTGGTAACACAGAGAATTCCTCTCCATGCCCAGGAACACACCCATGGCTCTAGGTTAAAGCTGGGAGGGTCCTTCCCCAGCTATCCCTAGAGACACTTAGCAGGAAGGACCTCCCATGGCCAAGCCCTGCCTCCAGGGTGAGCTGCATCATCATAAACAGACAGGACCAGAGCTGAGTCCAAGAACCTGTAGAACATATGTTCAGAGAAGACAGGAAACACACAATTCCTCCACCCACAATTGACTAGGAATTGACCAAGTGTGAACGAATGAAGCAATGGGCAGATGCCAGTGCAAGAATACATATAACAATAAAAAGAACAACGGACTTCCCGGGTAAAGATGGCAGAGCGCAGTTACAGCTTTTCGCTGACTACATTCAGCCCATCTGGTAAACTTGTCCAGATTGAATATGCTTTGGCTGCTGTAGCTGGAGGGGGCCCCTTCAGTAGGAATTAAAGCTGTAAATGGTGTAATATTAGCAACTGAGAAAAAACAGAAATCCATTCTGTATGATGAAAGGAGTGTACACAAAGTAGAACCGATTACCAAGCACATCGGTTTGGAGTATAGTGGCATGGGCCCAGATTACAGAGTGTTTGTGCATAGAGCTTGGAAGCTTGCCCAGCAATACTACCTTGTCTACCAAGAACCCATTCCCACAGCCCAGCTGGTACAGAGAGTAGTCTCTGTGATGCAAGAGTATACCCAGTCAGGTGGTGTTCATCCATTTGGTGTTTCTTTACTTATTTGTGGGTGGAATGAGGGACGACCATATTTATTTCAGTCGGATCCATCTGAAGCCTACCTTGTCTGGACGGCCACAGCAATGGGGAAGAACTATGAGAATGGGAAAACGTTCCTTGAGAAGAGATATAATGAAGACTTAGAACTGGAAGACGTCATTCATACGGCCATCTTAACTCTGAAGGAAAGCTTTGAAGGGCAAATGATGGAAGATAACATAGAAGTTGGGATCTGCAATGAAGCTGGCTTTAGGAGACTCACCCCAACTGAAGTAAAGGATTACTTGGCTGCCATAGTGTAATAGAGATGTGCCTGAACAATCCAGAGCTCACACATTCTATCTACTTATACATGTTTAAAGTATGTCTTGTTTGTACAGACTTATTTCTACATGGTTTAATGCATTCACATTTTTAAAATAATAATAAACTGTTGAAACTAAAAACAAAAACAAAAACAAACAAACAAACAAAAAAGAACAACAAGGAAACACCAGAAGAAACTGGTGGTTCTATAATACTAAGACCTGAACAGAGCAATAAAGAGGACACAGAATAAAACAACATCTAAAGCAGCTTTATCAAGATTATAGAAGCCTTAAAAGAGAATATAAAAATTCCCTTAAAGAAAGAGAAGAAAATACAAACAAGAAATTTGGAGAAATGAACAAATTCTTGAAAGAAAACAAGGAAAAGGAAAACCAACAAATGAAACAAATATTCCAGGAACTAAAAATTGAAATAGAAGCAATAAAGGAACCACAAAATGAGAGAAAAGTGGAAATAGAAAATCTGAAGAAAAGAACTAAAACTAAAGAAACAAGCATAACCATGAAAAGCCCTAACCTGAGAATAATAGGAATAGAAGAAGGACAAGAATGCCAGCTCAAAGGCACAGATAATGTATTTAATAAAATCATAGAAGAAAACTTTCCTAACCTAAAGAAGGAAATGCCTATAAAGATACAAGAAGCTTACAGAACAACAAATAGATTAGATGCCCCCCAAAAGTCTGCTTGCCCCATAATAATCAAGCCACAAAACATACAGAACAAACAAAAAATATGAAGAGCTGCAAAAGAAAAGAGTCAAATTAACTATAAAGGCAGACCCATCAAAATAACACCAGACTATTCAATGGAAACATCTTTAGCCATCAGAGAAATGCAAATCAAACAACTTTGAGATACCACCTTATACCTGTCAGATTGGCTAAGATTCAATATGCAGAAGACACCCTATGCGGAACAGGATGCAGAACAAGGGAAACACTCCTCCATTGTTGGTGGGAGTGTCAGCTTGTTCAGCCACTCTGGAATGCAGAATGGTGGTTTCTCAGAAAACTGAGAATCAATCTCCCCAAGGATCAAGCAATATCACTTCTGGGTGTATACTCTAAAGAGGCACATTCACACTCCAAAGGTATTAGCTCAACTCTGTTCATAGCAGCATTATTTGTAATATCAAAAACCTGGAAACAACCTAGATGCCCCTCAACTGAGGAATGGAATAACAAACTGTGGTACATCTACACAATGGAGTACTACTCAGCAATAAGAAAAAATGAGATCCTAAATTTGCAAGCAAATTGATGGATTTGGAGAATATCCTTCTGAGTGAGGCATCATAATCCCAGAAAGATAAGCAGGGGATGTACTCACTCATTAGTGGACTTTAAACAAAAAAACAAAGCATGTCCAAGCTGCAAACCATAACCACTGAACAGCTGGGGATTTGAAGATCCTTGGACTGGCACCTTGGAACCCATTCCCTCCAGAGGAACATCTAACCCAGTCTTGATGTTAGGCTGAGGAAATGGGGCTTGCCTGGAGTGGATGCTGAACTAATCCACCTTGGGATCTCTTGCCCTGTCTGGGGAGGAGATGAGGAAATGGAAAGAAGAGAGTGACTAGGAGGGTGGGCAGGGGAAGGGAGTTTGAACAAGGGCATACATAGATAAAAAATGAGACTTTATTATATAAAATAAAATAAAATAAAAATGTAAAGAGTTATGTCTACTGTACAGTGGCTTCATTCATTAATATTTCTCAGGTATGTAGATGGAGCATTTGAAGGGATCTGACCATCATACCCAAAGCTGCAGGATCTCCATAACAAAGGCAACAACAGGATATCCAAGTAGATTCCTAGTGAGAGCATAGCATCAAGTTGAGTGTCTTTCATCTGTCTGTGACTCCAACTCAAAGGTGCTCCAATGCCTCTGTGCGTACCTGCACTCGTGTGCACATTACCACAGAAAGACATGCACATAAATGCAATTTCAAAAATAATAAAAATTAATCATTTTTGTGATGTTCAATTTTTTTTGAAATGTCCCATGTTGTCCTAGTTTTATCACTTTCAAATTTGCAATTGCCTGCAGCAGGGATGTCCATTCATTCTCTTGGGATTCCAGTTTTTCCACCCAGTTCTGCTCTTCTTTCTCTTTCCAGCTCAGGATACAAAATCTGTGATTATTCTTGGGCAAGCACAAAAACGTGTAAAACTTTTAGACCCCTCTTTGCTCGGGTACAATTCTCCACCAAAATCTGAATCTGTGTCTGGTGAAGAGATAAGTACACAGAATTATGTTTTTCTAGAGAAATAGCATGGCCACAATATGTGCTTAGCAGTCTTTCACAGTAAGTCTTTCCAGTTTTGGAGGTTTTGTACCAGCCATACTGATTTGGATTGTTCTCTTCACCATTGTCATAGAATCAAACAATTATCCCTTGTCATTCAAATCCTATCGTGAGTTTCCCATATCAGAAGGCTTTCGTGAACACCAACTACACGACAGGTATAAATTGTTTACTGTCACACCAACAGTTTTAATTTTCTGATAAGGACTAGCCACCCAAAAGATCTTTCTTTTTTGCTTACCTACTATTTTATTTATGGGCTATTTCTTTGCTCCATCATACATGATGTGTTGACTATAGTTTTCCTGTTTATATTATAAAACTACATCTCAGTATTCACAGTGGTCCATGGAACTTGAAGGGTAATAGACATATTGTTAAGTGAGTTGAATGAATTAAAATCTTTACAAGTCTTACAATCTAGATTATATCTTTAATGATAAACATGATGCCAATATATAGAATGTATACTTCATGTTTTAAATCCACTCAGAAATAAAGTAAAAGGATCACATTGTTTACCTATTATAGTTGTTTGTTATTATATTATCCGGAATCTAAGACTACATTAATTTTTCAGCAAAGCTGGAAATTTGAACTGGGTGAACTTGAGTATTTTGTTGATTCAATGATTAATTGTGTGTGTGTGTGTTTGTGTGTGTGTGTGTGTTTGTGTGTGTGTGTGTGTGTGCATGAATCCAGGTGTCTATAGAAATGAGAGGCATCATATCCCTTGGAGCTGGATGTGAGCTGCCTGATGTGAGCTCTGGGAACTAAACTCAGGTTATCAGTGAGAACAGGAACCGCCACTAAACCATCTCTCCAATCCTTTGTATATCTCTTTTTGTTGTTGCAAATTTTTGCATTTATCTGTTCTTTTAGAAAATTAGCCTTCTTAAGCTTCTCAATATTAATGTTTTAGTTTGTGATACAGTCAAGTCTAGAATTATATTAATAGTTGAAGATTTCTGCCTTCATACAATTAGTGTCAGTAATTTTAGAAAATTTTCTTTATTTTTTAAGAGTGTTGAAAATAACTAAGTGGGTAAGAATATAGCATAAAAATTCAATACTTAACCTTTGTCCTAAATCCTTTCTTTATTTACAATAATTACACTGTACAGTGGGCTTAGCTTACAAAAACATTCAAATTTCCACTCTTGTGTACGATGTTCATAATATACAGTTTGACATGCTTCGAGTAGCTTTTTGGAGACTCAATATTAAAAAAAATAAATCAGATTTTGTCACAATCTACTGTTGGAAATCTTACTTTAATAAACATGCTTACTCCTGTCATTATTAATTTCTAGGAACAGCAAAATATAGAACACAAAAATAAATATGAGGTATGAGTTTACAGTCAGTGATGTACAAAGCCTGAAATTTTCATCTGAAAGATTGATGTTTCATAATGCAATAAAGTCCTGTGTGTAAATAAAATGACTGCCTTTATTTTCCTCTATTCTCCAATGTAAATGCATCTGAGGCTTGAATTTCTGGACAATGAATTCTTCTAGAAAATACATGAATAGTCAAGAGAGAATGGTGAAGATAATTGACTAGATCTTAATTTTTCCATACTTATAATAGTAATATATCTTAATATATCTTTAAGAGTTGATTAAAATTTAAATACATAGTTTTCTGTCCTTAAATTTCTTATTCAACCTACTAGTTTTGTAAGATCTAGGAGCTAATTATGTAAATTTCACTTGGGAAGATAAATTTTTAAATCAATTTGGGTATTTTTCCACAGAAACTGTTCACTAATTATTAAGGTTGGGTACCACTGCTCAAGAAACACCAGTCAAACCAAGGCCTCAAATTATAGTTACTTCTGTCATATCAATGTATTCAGAAAAGTTAATCTTTACTCTGTATATCTAAATAGGTAGGTGGATAGATAGAGAGATGATGATAGATAGGTAGGTAGATGATAGATAGATAAATAGATAGATAGATAGACAGACAGACAGACAGATAGATAGATAGATAGATAGATTGAACTAAACCTAGTTCCACATACAAACGAGGCAAATACTACTGTGTATATGTTATGCTCTCTGGAAGTCATTTCACTGGCCTACTAAAGGTTCAATTTGCTTTCTAACAGTGCCCTCTCTCGGGTAGGGCATATTCTGTTTACTGAGTCAATACAGACAAAAAAAGCATGACCTTTTCCAGAAAAACTAACAGAATATGCATGAAAAGCAGCTTGAGAACTCACTTAGATGGAGTCCCTAAGTTATGTGAAGTAAAGTGAGCTCAGGAAGTTTGGACACTTCTTCTCCCACGACTCAAGTAGTGGGCATGGGCCACACAGTGCACACTGCTAGTTCAGTCTCTTGCTGTGTACCCACCCAGGCCGATGGATTACTACGCCAAACTCCAAGTCATTCCTCGCTCACTAGTCTCTCAAGACTTGGGTTTTCTTTCCACTGTGATGTGCATGACCTGTTTGAGAGAGTTACACTTTTCAGTTTGCCCTTTTATGAGTCACCTTCAAGTTCAGGATTTTAATTGTTGTCTGACACCATAGGAACAGTCTTGGCCGCAAAGGAGGCCAGGTGAATCCCCAAGGTTTACTGCTCTGTGCTTCATTTCTTTTCTGCTGCTAACTGTGAGACCATTTGGCACAGCTGACTCAGAGCCCTAAGGTAATTAGCTTTTCCTCAGAACGGCCCGGGCTTAAAGAGAAAAGTATGCAGCATTTGTTGCAAAAAGCTAAATCTATCATTTGTAAATGTGACCTATTTTAGCGAGTCTTTGGTATTTCTGAAAACAGTCTACATAAATAAGCTCCTCAAAGAGCGGGTCTCCTGAGGCTCACTTCTGAATTATTCCTATCATCCTCCCGGTCACGTCTTTCAAACCAAGAAAACAGGGGGAAAGATGATGGAAAACATAAAATACTACAAATTGAGTACAAAATGCAGAGAATTTTAATTAAAGTGGATGGGTAATCTTTAATACAGTAATTACACAGTTCATATAACTTCATTTGATAGACATAAGTGCACTTAATACTTTTCATTTGGGAAAATTGCTACACATTGAATCTATCAATGGTCTCCTAACATTTTAATCAGATGTATTAATGGAACAAAGCATAATCAAATGAGTTCTAAAATGACCTTATAAATTATAAGGAGGGTGGAGCAAAAATCACTTGTAATTTTACACACATAAGGGTTTCAGGTTAGAAATCTAAACACAATAAAACTGAAATATGTTTATAAATATACAGAATAAAATTCCCCAATTTGTTTGAAGTAAATTTCTTAGATAATGTTCTATATAATTGTTTATTATTATTTATATGTAATACGGGGAAATTCAATTCATATGGTACATTAAGAGAGATTCAAGGTTATCTCATTATATTCCAACAATGTAATCTACTGATGGAGTTTTTTATTTTTTTTATGGAATATTGAACACTAATCTCTTTAGCATGAAATGCAATATCCTTGTATCATTTACTCAGTTTCCATTTCTAAAACTATTCATAAAAATATTATAACTATCATTAATAGTATAACATGAATAGTATATGACATTAATGTCATATTAATTTATAAAAACAATATATTTCTTATATTATATTATAACATACCTAGATACATAATATTTTCCAATCTGTACTCACAGGTCCCTGTATTTCTTCCCAGTAGGGACAGTATCACGGTAATATCTCTACTACAAACATCTTCAAGACAACTGAGCTTATATCACTTTGTCACGGATCTGAAAGAAAATCCCTTAAACAGACTCCACAATTTCTTTCCCTACATGTCTTCACTTCTTTGCTTACTTATCTAAACTTAAAACATCCTCCATTATATATGTTTAAAATGTGTGTATCTGCCTCAACTACTATGATCTTAGGATAACAATCACTGTATTTTCTTTAAAGATGTTCCATAGAACAGGCAAAAAAAGACAGTCCTATAAGTGAATATTCTTGAGTTATAGTTATCCATCCTAGTTTTGGTTGTCTTCACATAAGTAAAATTCTGAAAAAAAGCTTTAAATACCAGTATTTCTCAAGTGTCAACAGAAGACCATTACTGTTCCTTTATGGTGTTCTCTTATTTTAATTACACATCCTGTTCTCAAGGTCAGCTCTCTGTCTTCGCAATAGAAAGTATACTAGAAAGTCAATATAGCTGGTCTAATATTGTTCTTTAGAGGGGCCTGCACGCAAAGCCCAGCCTTGCCTGATGTCTGTGAAGTTGACTTTTTTTAAATCCCTTAAATTTGTTGGGGTACCAATCCCCAACAAGGCACTGAATTAGCAGCACCTCATTACTTTACTGTAATAAATTCTGGGCTTAGGTTCAAGGCCTTTGAGCTCTGCTAGTCCATCTAGCAAATCTTTGAACAAGAAGTTGTTATTTTTCAGCTTTTTAAAGGAACTTCCACAAGGCATTTTTACTCTCTTTACAAAAGATGAGCAACCTAATGTTAAACAGAAAAAGTATTTTTTAACCCATAAATTCCCATTTTCTTTTGAAATGGAAAAAAAATTGTTCTGTCGACTTAAAAGATATAATGGAAAAAAAAAAGAGCAGCAAACTAAATTTTCAGAGATTAGGTTCTATTTTGAAATCTAATCAGAAGATCATAAAATAGAAATTACTATCACTAAATTTTATAATAGATTTAAAAATCATCCTACATTTCTGATTTGGAACTTTAAAGGAATCATTTAATCTCAATCCCACTCAATTCTATGTATATAAAAGTGAAGTGAGTACTCATTCTTGTCACTTCATTTGGGGTTCTCATATGATCAGATAAGTTAATTAACACATACATTTGAGTATTGAAAAAAATAATTGAAGACCCTTGTATGTTAATGCTAACTTTACCTGGATCTGACTCTTAGACTGATTTGCTGGCGTTTGGGTTTTTTCCACCCAGAACAAGCTTTATGTTTATTTTTGCAACCATAGAGTATTTAAAATAATTTAAGAAATAAATATTCTTTATTTTTTTTACATTAGTAGTAAGGTTCTTGCCTAGATAGAATTAGAAGACTCCTCATGGACATCAACTTCTCAGTCAAAAACTTTACTAATTTAAAGTACCCAAAATGGTAGAATAGTGAGTACTTTGTTATAAGCTTCCTCCCAGATGTTCTTCTTTCTAAAATACCATTTTTCTCAATTATGAGTGTGGATGTGTGCATTTGAGTACAGGTGATCCCCAGAGTCCAGAAGAGGTATCTGGATCCTCTGTATTTGAAGTTATAAGCAGCTGTGATACCCATAACCTGTGCTGGTAACCAAACTCAGGTCATATGTGCCAATAACCACTGACACATCTCTTGAGCTCTAAGACAGGATTTCTTTGGAGCTTGCTGGCGTATTTTTGCAAAAATTTTGATTTTCACAACTCCCTACCTGCCTTCAATTGTAAGCAAGAATAAGAAGCAAGAAAAATTAAAAGAAACAAATAAAACATGTCTAATTATAATACTTTTCTGAAAGCCAACCTGGAGAATATATTTGTGGGTTGTTTTCTTTCCTGGGGCCTAGTAAAAGTCATAATTTTAAAATACCCTTTTGATCATATTGAAAATAAATATGTTTAAATAATAAGATAAGGGCTGACATATAATGTGTGTTCATCCTATAGGGCCAAACTTGGAGGGAATGAACTATGATTGGTTTATTTTCTTTAGATCTAAAATGGAGTTCAAATCATCTATTTTAATTCCAGAAATTGATCAGTTCAACACAGATCAAAGTGCTCTGATATGTCATTCTTATAAGACATTCCAAGACACTCAATCATCTAGGGAGGTAACCTGTTAGGGATTAAAGATGATGAAGAATAAGAATAGTATTTTTAAAAGATAAAGTCTCAAAAACTTTCACATGAGGTCTGGTCAGAAGTTGCCTGTCAAAGTTTCAGAGCCTATACAATCCACCATGTCTAAAGGCAACATCAAGCGCTGCTTGGTTGAGAGTAAATGAACATCAAACTTGAGTGAAAGAGCCACTAATATGGAAGAGAAATCTAGATTTCTCCTTCACAGCTAAAGAAATCAAACATAATTATTCTGACAATATGTTTTATAATATTGGAATAATGAGACATTAAACTTTCTGCTGCCATCTTATTTTGTCAAGCAACAATAACTGCATCATATTTGTAGTCATTGCCTTCTCAATAAAAGCTAGAGAGGTGAAGTCAAGAGACATTGTTAGATCCCAGATGGCAAGAATAATGGCTTAAATATTTTCTACAGTAAATTTCTGGAAGAGCTAATATGCCTGCTCTCTACTCCAGTTAAATAAAATGACAATACAGTAGGAAACTAGTTAAATGATCCACCACTAATCCATTTAACATATAAACACATATCAAATGCTTATTATATAAAAGAGATTGTTTCATTGCACTATACTGAGGAAGATAAGGAAAAGGAATGTAACAACTAACTGCATACCAACTCATCTGCATCTTTATTATTTCCTTTATGAAAATCATTACAACAAAGTAATAGAAAAACATGGGTTTTACCTTAATAAATATCCCAGCTAAATCAATTTTTAAAAGATTACATTTTTTTGAGTTTCAATGTTATTAACTTCCAGCTACATCCAGATGAACTCATGGTAAAGAAAGTGTTTTATCATAGTTGGAATAAAATGCCAAGCAGACCTGGTCACCTCAACTCATTGCAAGAGAAGAGATAATGGTCCCACCAATCCCTCTGGGGCATAATGACAATAACTTCAAGTACCCCCTAGCTAGGTCTCATATCCTGAAAGTTCTACAGAAACCTTCCTAGGAGATGGTTTTACTATGGAGACCTTGAAGGGAGATCCCAGATCCAAAGCTGTGGCACTTACCATTAACGGCACATGCCAGTCACCATAAAGAAGATTAGAAGTAAACTTGGGGTCAAATATGAGTCATTGGATAAAATAAAGCTTCTAATATAATTGAGTTTAATCCAAAACTAACTGAAGAAGGAGGTAAGCATTGATTCTACTAGCTGAAAACTCAAAGACAGTTAATGCCCACATTTCCTGTAAAATTTATCTCCAGCCTTAGTACAGCACAAGAAATCATCGCAGAAAAGGCCAGTCCAGAGTGGAAGCCATTGAAAATAGTCAAGCTGAAGCTTTCCTTCTATTTTGTGTGAGTTAAAGCTTTCCTCATTGTTTATGTAAGTTTGAATTAGCTTTTGTTTCATGGTGTCGAAAGTAGTTGAATTGATACAGTCTGGAAGAAAGTCATTTAGCCTCAGATCTTTTTCATTTACCATATGAGTCCTAAGGACATTAGCAGCTTATTACAGATATCTAATGAGATGGCACTTGTCACTATGCATTGAAATGTCTAAACTAAAATGCATTTTTAAATCATTATTAGGCAAATGAAGACAAAGAAAAACTAGCAATCACATTTAAGTTCACTATCTCAAAATACCATGCTATTATAAATTAAAATAGCAAAACAAAATAATGTGTGAGTATTTTTTTCATGTAGAAGAACTCAGAAATAAAAATTATAACTTATATGACAAGCACCAACAATAAAAGTGAACTTTTTGACGAAAACTAGACCTTTTCAAAACATTTTCTTTTTTATTATGTAAGAGAAAGACAAGGTCACTGAGGGGCAATCGAAATGTTTTTTAGTAACTTGTACTAAATTTTATTAAACTGTTGAATAAGCAATATATTATGCATCTGAATGAGAAACACAAAGAATAATTCTTCAGTTTGACAACAACAAAGAAAAGCATACAGAACACAGAAGCTGGGAACAGCTACTTTTTGGATGTGATGTAAGGGTAACAATAAATGCAATGCAGAACAACCTCCCTGTGGCTGGAATAGCTGGGTGCTTGAAAATGTTCTCAACAAACTTCAGAAAAATTCCCAGGGAGAATTGCATTTACTATCCACTATCAGTTTGCATTTTATTTTCATAGATTTGAAAATTTATTTGTTTATATTGTTGATTAAATTATCCAAATTTGGTCATGAGTGAAGAACACAATTGTATTTTTGAAAAAGGACTAAATAGTTGTGTTTGAAAGTCTGAAACCTCTCAGAGTGTCATGCTATCACTTGCCATTTACCATTACTTAAGCAGACTTAAAAATGTCCCATGTTCCTCCATCACATTTCAGGAAAATATGCTAGCTTTATAGTGTTATTGAATATTTTTGATTGATTGTATAAAGAACATCAAAAATATTGAGTAGGAGGAAAGCATTTTAGACCGAACCAAATCTTAGTATTCTAGTGGATTGAATACTGACTCCCAGCAGGAGAAAAAATAATTTGTTAAAGGACCATGGCTAAAGGCCTGATTGAGTGATTGCTCAGCAGCCTGAACTATGGCAACAAAATTGATCCTAGAGAAAAAACCAATTACTATTTTTGTTGGCATTTCAGTAGTGATAGAGAGGTCTGTGGGAACTCTCACTACACAGACGAATGTCCAAGCTTTAGGATTGACTATACAGACTTATTTTAAAATCATGATTTTATCATGGTTGTGTTCAGATCTTGTGTGCATATCTTTGGGGGAAAGATTACCTATATATACTCATGCTAGGCTGAAGTAGTTGCCTAGAAAGGGAACTATGATTGATATAGTTGCCTTTGGTTGTTTGTCTAGTTAGCCAGTTGCTGCCATCATTGTTATTCATTATCTGTCTCTGGTAGAATCACTGCTCTGCTCTTTTAGAATCCAGAACATCTTTTCACATCTATTAATCCATTTTTATGCTCAAGCAATTTTTATACAACATAATAAGAGTTACCAAAAACCATTGCTATAAATGAAAAGAGATTTATTATTCAACCTTGGGATGATTTTCCTTGGAATGCATTCACATAAAGTGTACATATCAATTATTTCATGAAACAGCAATAACATACAAATCCACGATGCACCTCAAATGCCTTGGTTTTACATAACAAATAAATAAGCAAACAAAGAAATAAAACAATTTTATTCATTATGTATAATCAAAGCCAAGACCTGGTGCAGTGTAGGGAGGGAATGTTAATGAATAATATAGAATAATATAAAATATTAAAATGTGACATAAAGAAATAACATCAGTTAGTATTAAGGAAGAGAAAATATTATAAAAATAATATAGTGATCACTCTTTCATTTATTTTTCTTAAAAAATATGTGCCAATTTGTACCCCAAGTATGTTTATTATTCTTATACAGGGATTATATCTAATATTTAATATATTAGAAATAAAGAAATTCAAAATTTATGAAAATGGATATGATTTTGGATGGTCAATTTTTATTCCACATTGCTAATGGCACTTCTGAAGTTTGGGAGAAGCACTACTATTCCATTTTGGTTAAATGTAGTCTAAACTTCAAGTCCTCCACTTAAGAGCTATGATGCCCTCAGCACACTACTTAAACTTTATAAGCTTCAGAGTTTTCATCTACAGGATAGGAAGCTCCATACTAAAATGTTCTTCTCAACTAATACATTTAGTTTACAGATATTGAAGCCTAGAGGAAAGGTGGCATACAGAAAAGATGAAGAAAAATACTTTATATTATATCAAGCCCAGGAAACCGAAGAGTAGGAGAAGGATAAGACTTCTGGGGGCAAGAGTGGCAGCATTATATGAAAGAATAAACAAGAAAGATAACAAGTGATTGGAAATCTGACCCAATATAAGCAACAAGCACTGTGAATTTTTTTTCCATTAAGTGCTTGTCTGGAATTGAGAGATAGCCTGTCTCAATACCTGACATTGGTAGCTGCAGAGACTGCATTGATTGGCTTAATAACAAAGAGAATTCTAAGCTTTTTCTAAAGTAAGGCAGAATAGATATTGGTACCAATGCTATAATTAGACAAATTAAACATGAAATCAACTATAGTCATTTACATAATTAGGAGCTGTTGGTAAAATTTTATAGAATGTATAATCTTTAAATTACAAAATAAATTATTTGCATAAGATTCTTTTCCAGGAGTGGAAAAATATAAATTTATACTTTCAAGCAAATTCACAAGCAGAAATGTGATGATCTAATCTGTTGACTAACTTATAGTTATCTTAAACTCATCCTTGTGTTGATGGTTGGTTCCAACAAGAATCTAACAACATAAAGTAGCAGTTCAGAGAGCAGAAATGCTTCTGAGAGAAAAATCATGAATTTGTAGAATAGGTATTAATGAAAGAGCAGTCTTGAACAGAGATAAGCCTTCCAAACACCACTTGCCTTCTGAGAAGACAATAGCTTCTACCTGTAACAACTATGTAATTATGTAACAAATTATATCTGGACTAGGGTACATACACACTATTTTTTAGTAAGTTAGCCTCATTTATATTTCATACCCCACTAGCAATAAAATCTCATGGTTTAAAAGTAACAAGGGCAAAAGGTTCTGGAAAGAAGAGTCAGCAATATCAACTGCACACATCTCATCCAGACAACAATTACACTTGTCAAGTTTCTCTGATTATAGATACCGATGATATACATACATGGGTATGGCTACCTACCAATAACATGTAATCTATATATTTATGTACATGTAACCATATTGAAAATTGTGGGACTCTCAAAAGCTTTCAACTTCCATAGCTGATGGAGAAAGTTAAATTATGGAATATAATGTCTTACTCAGTATTGCCTACCCACTTTACCCTTCAGGTTACTCAGCAGCTATGCACTTGCCCCTAAAGCATCCTGCACACAATTTACAGGAATGAGCAGGAGCAATAGGGAACGTCATTCTCTATGTAGATTGATCACATTTTCTGGTCATGGGGAAACATTAACAGCTACAATTGCACCACCACCCTCAACCCTGCCAGTGGCAAGCTACTTCACTTTTGGTTTATAGACTTTCTAGTGACTTAGAAGGTAGGCAGACATACTTTTATATTTTTATTTTTAAATATCGATATTCAAAAGTAGGGCATTCACTAGCCACTGTGTATATATATGATGGATTTATAAATTCACCAAGCACACTCAAAGAAAGATACAAATTTGAAAAAGTAAAACACAAGCAAATACACTCTGTCAGCAAAGGATCACTAAAGCATCCAATGCCTTCATGTGAGTGTTACTAGAATTACAGCCAGAAAGTCCTGACTGGTTAAGGAAAGTTAAGCATAATACCTAGTGTCTTCTCTACCACATTCAGGTTATCAGATGTTAAGCTGAGGTTCTTGATCCATTTGAATTGTTTCATGTAGCAAGAGAGATAAGAATCTAGTTTCATACTTCTATATGTAGGCTAACCAGGTTCCCAGCATCATTTGGTGAAGATGCGTTTCTTTCACCAGTAAGCACTTTTGGCCGTTTTTTAAAAAAAATATAATAAGGTAACTATAGGAGTTTGGGTTTATATCTGGACCCTTAATTCTATCTCAAATGTGGATCCTAACTCTGAATTTATATATATATATATATATATATATATATATATATAAATGGGTGTGTTTAAATTAGAGGACCCACTGTAGTCATAAAACCAGAGGTCATGGGGAGGAGAATTTCAAGACAAGGGGGGAAATAGCATATGGGTGACATGAAAGGAGAAAGAGAAAGAGATAGGTCAGAGATAGCTGAAGATGCAAAGGGAGAACAAGCCAGAAGAGGTGGAACAGGGAGGGGGAACCACCAAGAAAGTACCCTGAAACAGCCATATGGAAGCTTATTACTGTTGAAGTTTCCTGAAATATTTCCTGAAATATAAAAGGAGTTCCTCTATATATGGCAATAATGTTTCTCCCGGAAGTCATAGGTTAACAATTAAAACTCAAGTGCCAAATGTAAATAATTCCATTCAAACAGTTACTCAGAGGGGTCCCATAGGCCCCGCAAACATCCAAAGAGATTTACTAAAATAGCTATTATAGGATATATGATGACGCAGAATAAAGCATTTGCTATGGAGGAAGAGATACAGAATCCAAACCTCCAAAATCTAGGTAAATGCTAGGTGGGCATAGTGGCTGGCTTGTAACTCCCATCTGGAAAGGCAGAGGCAGAAGATCCTGAGTCAAACTAGCTAGAAAAACTAACCACAGTAGTGAACTCTGAGTGTGACTGAGAGACTCTGGCTAAAAGAACACAGTGGAGGACTGGTGGAGAAGATTCCCTACATCAAACTTGGGAATCCACACACACATACATGCATATGTACACATCTATATTATACACATGCACATCACACACACACACACACACACACCATTTATTTTCTAAAATTAAAATTAGTAAGGAGAGTTTTTTCCATAGGCTTCATTTGAAAAAATGGACAATAAAATAAATTTAATATGAAAAGCTTTAGAGTGAATTAAAAAGAACCAGAAGCAGATTGTTTTTTACTTTGTCTATGCTATCTATCTCTAGAATAGCTTGTGGTGCTCATGAACAATCCTGACATCTGAGTATGGCAACAGGGTGAGTGCATTGTTGTATGTGTACTTCTGAAGATAAAACTCAGGGCTGCCCATGTATGGATAGGGATTCTACCACAAAGTGACAACACTAGGCCCATTTTTATTTTTATTTTTAATTTTGTGGCAGAATCTTACTGAGTGACCCATGTTCACTTTGAATTTACATTGCAGCAAAGGCAAACCTGTGTTACTCCTGCCTCAGATCTCTGGCAGAATTAAATTACAAGTGTGTACCACTGAGCTCTTTTTATGTGCTTTTTAATATCTCAAAATGTAAATAATATGGTGAATTTCCATTATTGGGAGGAAGTTAAGCAAATTGTATTGTCAACATATATGTGATTGTACAAGTGCCATTTGAAGGTAACTGCTAGCAGCCTTGGATAAAAAGACAAGGTGGTTAATGTCTCGACTGAGGCAGGAGGTAATAAAAAAGCTAACCAAGGTCTAGCAGGAATGCTCAGGCTTCTTTCCTCAATTTGTCACATAGACTTCTTTTTCAAATCGGAAATTCCTTCTGTGATTCCTTCTCACTCCATTTATGCATAACCAAGGCAAACAGAAGCATGCTAAAAATTTTTCTTGTTGCTTAGTTGACAAGCAGATTTCCTTAGACATTTTTACACCATAATTTGCAAAATACATTGTAACCGTTTTAGAACTATGAGTAAAAAGAAAAGTGGTTTCATAAGGATATCTTCTCCTTATATTTATTTTCAAACTACCTTTGATCCAATGCCATTGTAGAATTGTAAAATGTTTTCTTTTTCTTGATGTAATTTTATTTTAGCTTAAGTGATATGTATACTTTTGCCAGAAAAGAGGAACTTTGTATCCCAGTTATGGCTGCTGCATACTGCAAGGGTTTTAGGTGATCTTAATAGGCTCTTCATATCTTACTAAGTTTCAATATTTAAAAATTGTGCCATATGGAAAAGACATAAACTTGGAAATGCAAAAGAAGCTTTGCAGTCTTGACAAGAAAAATTTTACTTTCTAGAATAGCCCTTTTTTTAAGTAAAATATATTTAATCAAGATATATTACCATTAATTAATATAAAGGCAAAGGTTTAAGTTGTTCTTAGAATATTATATAAGATCTTAGAAATCTATATAAGAAAATAAAGGTACATGTCCTTGTAAAATTACATAAACATGCTTAACCATTAAAGTTTGCCTCTATGAGAATTTTGTAGCTCTTAACAACAAAGTCTTTATGAAAAAGATACTAAGTTCTTGAGTGAGTCACAACAAAAAGTATAAAGTTGCAAATGTTACAGCTTCCTGATCACACACAGATATCAAATAAAATTTTATACAGACAATTATCATTAACAGTAAATATGAGTTATCTAACAATAAACATAAGTCTTAGAAGTTTCCCAAGTTTATCTGATAAAAATTTGAGTCATTACATAAAATATATTTTAGCCAATAAATTTGTATGAGTAGGCCATGTAGATTAAGTAATTATTGCACTTAAATTTTCTCTAAAACTGAGAACACTATGGTAAAACAGGGGGGTTAGTGAATAGTGTTCCATCAGCATGGTTATTCCAGCACTATTTCCTATATAGCTTCCAAATCAACATAATGCAATGACAGGTCTATTGGTGACTAACATCTCAACTTGGATCTCTTAGCTTTCCAGTCCACTTGCATATCCTGTATTTGAGAACTTAAAATATGTAAACCATCCCATAGTGTATTTTTATATATTAATCAAACTGTATTGAATATTTTATATAGAGATGTTATTTTCTGATTCACTGAAGAAATCATGTTATCAATCTTAAGTTCTACAATTTCTATACATAGAAGTGAATGTCCTCATTATATACAGAGCAAAGTATGCTGTTGCAGTTTAATGGAGATGGTTTTATCCATTCATTGCCTTTAATTTAGAATTTAAGGTATTCTAAACTTACAGGGATATCAACTCACTAAAACCAATAATACATTAAAAATATTACAATAAAATTAATTGAAAACAGTTAACCAATGGACTATAGAAGCTTATTCATTCCACATTATATCCCTACCATACTCAGAACCAGTGTTCACTTGCTAAAATTTGGTCAAAAATTAATGAACACAGAACCTACTTTAAAATAAAGAATTGAATGTCTTATATAGGTTGCCAAATGACTATATTCAAACTGGTGAAATAGTAAATGTGTAGCAAATACTCCATGTTTAGTCTTATGATCCCCTGGTTGAGCAAGATTGTTGATTGCCAGTCTCACATGACACATTCCAAATACATCTCTTATCCAGAAACAGAGCCAAATCCAAAGTGCAAAGCACAGTTTCTACTGTTGGTCCATTCATTGCTTCTGTATGCACAGAAAGGTTTGAGGTTGAAAGCTAATACATTTATTATTCTTTTCACTCTTTCTAAGACTCCAACTTACAAGCCTTAACACCTAGAGCTACAAAAATATATTATTGTAAACTATTTTAAATGCTTTCTGAAAACAGGAAAGTAACATTGTAAGTAAAGTCCATATACTAAATGAGGACAATAAAAGTTTAAGGACATATATCACATATAAATATTTAAAACTTGCTTTAGGAGATAAAAATCATTTTACATGATAATAAGCTCTAGAAAGTTTATGAACATACAAGGGTCAGAATACTGTGTGAAATCTTAACAGTGGCATTAAACATGCATAGGAGCCTCAAGTAATGCAATGAATTTTGTAAAGTCTTTGAATTTCAGTTTATTCGTCTTTGGTCTTACCATTCTTAAGAAATATCTGCATTGCAAAATTTATGTCCATAGCAACAGGAAAAATGCTTCTATTACTTATCAATAAGAGTAATTTAAATCCTCAAAGTTGCATGCAGAAGTTTTTATCATTATATACTATTTGATATTCTTGGAAATCATTCTTTAGAAATAATCAAAGACTAAATTTTTGCTATTGCTGTTAATTTTTCTAAAAGCATACTTCATAACAAAGATATCATGTAAAGATTTTTAAAAGACTTTATTTCTGTTCTTTCAATATATTTACTTTTTAAGCATTAAAATTATATAAATCACATTTTATAGAAATTACAGACCAGTTTCCTTATAAACATAGATGCAAATATTCTCAATAAGATAATTGCAAATCAAATTCAAGAACTCATCAAAAAAGATAAGCTACCATGATCACATTGGTTTTATCTCATATATTAAGGAATTGTTCAACATATATAAATCTACCAATATGATCTACTATATACAAATAAAATGATAGTCAAAACCAAATGATCATTTTATTAGATGCTGAAAAGGCCTTTGATAAAATATAATACCCCTTCATGATAAAAGTGCTAAAAAGATCATGGATAAAAGGAACATACCTCAGCATAATGAAGGAAGTTTACAGTAGGCCATAGCCAATATCAACTCACATGGAGAGAAACACATAGCAATTCTGCTATAATCAGGAACAAGACAAGGCTACTTATTCTCACTATACTATGTGAAATCTTAGCTAGAGCAATAAGACACTTGTCTAGCTGTCTTCATTCATCTACTATCTATCTGTCTGTCTGTCTGTCTATCTAACCATCTACCTACCCACCCATCCTTTCCTCTACCTATTGGTAAATTTTTACAATCCCTTTAAAAATAACTTGTGAAAACATGTGAATGTCTATCAATAATATCTGCATTTTTTTCTGCATTTCAGTAAGGCTTTATTCTTATGCTTCCATGATTTTTTTTTTTTTAGTGTTCAAGTGTTATTTTGTTGAAGTGATTAAAAAAAATTCTTGCCAAAATAATTTGATACAGTTTATTTGGCTTACACTTCAAGTACACTGTTTATTTAGATAGTCAGCACAGGAGCTCAAGGCAAAACCCTGGAACAGGAATCCAAGGAGCGCTACTTGCTTCCCCACTCACAGGCTCACACTGGGCTAGCCGAGGTCCAGCTGCCTACAAATGGTGCCATTCCTTTAGGCTGAACCTTCCCCCTTTGTCTTCTATAAAGATAATATTTTATAGAAATGACCACAGACCAATCTTATGTGGAAAATCCCTCTAGTGAAATCATAGATATTGGTAGAGATCTACATCATTTAGTTTTTTACTTTTATAGCTCTTTATTACTAAATCCATCCCCCTTTTATGGGGGACCCTGGCTACATTGTGGGTCACATATTCTTAGGTAAATTGCTGAAATTACACTTTAGGGCATATTTTTTACAATCATCTTATGCCACTGTTGCTACTTCTCACATTCTTTCCTTTTGATTGTATAATTTATCTTCCCAGTGACTCCTCAGTTGAGATGTGTTAAAGGCCATTATGCTGGTGTTTTTAATAAACAGCTTATGTTTTTTCTTATTCTCAACACTGGTATCTTATCTTGGTATAAAGTTCTAAAATTGCCAAAAAACCCCAATATTTTTGCTTTTATGAACCCACAAATTGGAAAAATGTAAAGGTACATATTTTCAGGAATACTTTTTTAACTACTCTACATTTTCTTGGATGATTAGTTTATTTTTCTTAGTAAATAATCTCATTTACAAGAGCTACACACACACACACACACACACACACACACACACACGTATACACGTACACACACTTTACAATCACACGTGCACACGTACGCACAGGTTCACAGGTTCTTTAGTGAACTGAATGGTCAACTGCTAGAAACTATCTTCATCTTAAAAAGGAAGGCATTTCCAGAAGTACCTTCTAATTATATCCTGTTGACAGACCCCTGACTTTCTCCTGATGTCCTTCAATCGCCAATTTTCCAATGACTCATTTCGTTGGGAATCCATGTTATAGGTTATTTCTTTCTCCCTTCCCTGTGGGGTAGAGTTCCAATGATTCTCACACAGTAGACTCCCCTGTCCTACTGAGTCTTCTAAATTCATATGTAAATATGTCATCTAGAGTCTAGAGAGACAGCCACTTCACTATGGTTGTGAAATTTAAAAATGCTTTTTATCTTTTGTTACAGTGGGTTTTTATGATATTCAACAGTTTTAAATTTTTTCTTGATAAAATTTCCACAGGACTCCATGTTTTGGTTTTGGATTTGGTTGTTGTTTGTTTCTGGAGCAATTAACTGTGTAATCATAACATTTACAAATGTGTGTATGCAGGGAGGATTATATAGATGAGAGACGGCTCTGAATATCAGTGAGACGCTGCTATGTTTTTTAAGTTCTCCATGCATTCACAGACATGCTTTGATAAGCCAAATAGGAAGACATAAAGCCATTAAAAGAAAGCACTTTTGTAAAAGCAAATACACAAATTAAGGCTCTACCTTTCTTGTTGCATTTAGATTTCATAACCCAATATGTAGTGTCCGCTAGCATATCCAAAGCAAGACTGGGAATACTTGCCAGTTTTTGTGAATAATGAACTCAGATACGGACTTCAAATGGGGCTGCTTCAGTCATGCAGACAATGTCTGCTCATCTTCAGCAGCTTGGAAAGCCTTCACACTGCTGCCTGAGCATCTGGCTGCACGTGAGGGATTTTTGAGAGAAAAATATATGGAAGCATTGTAATTCATGTGGACAGACATAACTTGTTCAGTCCTTCATTAAAACAGCTGGAATTTATTTTGTTGATATATAAGACAGACAGTTGATGTGGGAAAAATCTGTTCCACTTATCTGTAAAGGTGCTTTCAAGAGATGTTTTCCCACTCTTCCTTTAAGACAGAGATTCCTGTAACACCTGGCAGCTGTCATGTCACACGCAAGTGCTACAAATAGTGGCATCATCTATATCAGGGGATCTGCTGTGCAAAGTCACCGCGCTTCTGTCTTTCTAATTATCTCCAAGTGATCAATGTCTCCTCCATAATTAGAACTGAGCATCAGAAATGAATTGCTTTTCAAAGTTTCTCTACTACAACTTAAAAAGCAATGATAGTTGATAGAGGGAAATTAATAACCTAGAACAATACAAAACAAAATTTTATCACATAATTTGCCACTTCTCAGGCTGCTGAATTGTCACCAAATGAATAATGGGAGGAGAGAAATACAAAGAATCAGCTATTAAAATGAATAGCATCTTCTTCCTTTTCTTCCTTTCTGAGTGGATGCTCTACTGCCATAAAAAAATAAAAAAACTCACAAACAGATTTTTAAAGATGTGTTTATATGGGTATGCCTTCATGTTCATGCATGTGTGTACATGCACATATGTGTGTGTGTAGCCAGTAGTCAACTTCAGTGTCCCTACTTTGGTGTAGACCATCTCTGTTTTCAGATGGCCTCAATCTTTGTTACTGGAGTTCACTGATTAAGCACTGATAGTGGCCAGTATCAGGGATCCACCTATCTCTGCCTTCTCAATGTCAAAGCTCTTCATCTTTTTCTTTTACTTTACCTGACTGAGCACTTCATACATGTATTTGATCACCTTTACCCTCACTCCCCAACTTCAAGTTCTTCTATATTCTTCTCTCCTTGATTTGTCTCTATCCCAGATTCACATGTATATTATATAACTACTGACTCCAATAATTCTCCTGTATGTGCATAGGTGTAAGACATGAGCAACCCATTCAGGGCCACACATTTGAGGAAGGGAGTCTCGCCTCTCTCCCTTGGGACTGATTAAATGCCTGTGATTCCTCAAGTAGAAGTGATGTCTTTGTTACTGGGAAGTTGACTGGCTGACCCATGTGCAAGTTTTTTGAGGCAATCAAGCTCCTCAGAGTTCCTGTGTGCAACATCCTTGACCATTCCAAAAGATCCTAATTTGCAGTAGTGTTCCTCCTGCGGTTCTAGCAATCTTTTTGTTTTCAGTTCCTTGCAACATGTCCCCTTATAAGAGGAGATGTGGATAGATGTTCCATTGGGCATTAGCACTCTACTGTTTTTGTATGCTCTAAGCCAGTATGATCCCCTGCATTGATGTTTTTTTCTTATAAAAAAAGCACCTTCTCTAAGAATAGGTGAGAACTGCTATAAAGATATGTATTTAGAAGGTAATTGGATACTATATCCAGTTAACAATGTAATAGTGGTAGTTCCCCCTCTATGACATCTCTAGCAACATATTCTAGGCCAGTTTTACATTACCAGGCACGAGTTCTTTCTATTAAGCAGGACTTAGATATAGTCAGCTAACTATTGACTCCCTCCAAGATATTCATGCCACTAGTGTACTACTGGCCTATCTTGCTAGGTTGGACTTCATTATACCTCGTAGGGCTGATATCTGGGTAAAACTGTTGAAAACTTTGCCATCCTAGAAGCTTGCATAGCATCTTTCAGCACTATCAAATCTAGCCATCAGAAAAGAAGTTTCCAGGCTGGTATTAGCTTGACTTCTCCATGTCTAAGGACTGAAGTGTGTACAGTCTTCAGCAATAGGACTTTACCCTTAAGTGTGTTGGTCAACCAAGAGCAATAGCAATATTCTATGTTGCTATTTCTATGACAAACATACCCTCCCTGACAAAGAACTGGAAGAGAAACATCTCACATCTGGAACTGGCTACCATTTGGCAATCTATGGCCTCCCCATGTGCTGTAACTCTAGACCATTTTTTAACTTTCTTTTTACATAGTTACTTAGTCAGAAACCCTGATTCTTAAATGTCACAAAAAATACATTTTGAAAGTAGAAAATTCTTCTAGCATTGGCTTTCTGAGGGATCTGACATCATCCTGACATGTATTCAGGGCTACCTCTGTGCCAAGTCCAACTTTGGCTTCACGTTGTCATTTTTCTTTTCCAAGTAGCATTTAAATTCTATCATCTTTTTATTGTCCCTTAAGAAAACATTCCGCATAACCTGCACTTTTGAAGTGCACAATTTGAACAAAGCTGAATCTATACAGTCCGTCAGAAATATAAGTAGGGAGAAACTCAAGGTTGCTTTTTTGTGTGTGAGAGTTAATCTACCAGTGAATGAAATCAAATTCTAATCCATCAATAAATAAGTTTATGCTAGAAAACTAATTCTGAGACCCATGGTGATTTCTATCTGATTATGTTAAATATAATTCTGTTAATTTGTTCATTGGTGCTGGCAATAAAGGAATGTAACAACTTTCTCTGGTATCAAAGATATATTTTTAATATTTTTATGTTATCTACATATGGTTTTGTTTTGTTTTGTTTTTCCTGTCAATTGTATAGTTGGAGAGACAGCCATAGAGCATCAGTGACTGTTTTGAAGATTTCATTTAAAACATGTTTTTTTTTTCTTTTGTTCTGTTGTTTTTCAAGTGCATTGGGAAGCAATGTGTCATTGCCGACTCTTTTCTTTTATTGTAAATGAAATTGAAATTCATTACAGAAGCAATAAACTCATACATTTCACAAGGATAGTCTGTGTCGTTCTGCCACTGCAGGCTTATGAATTCCCTTGTTTCTCACTGTCCCTCTGGCCTTGGTTTGGGAAGAATGGGCTATAGACAGAGCACCTGTCAAACGACTTTCTGTTTCCTGCATGGTATTTAAGTTTCCAAAGTGCTGAAACACTGAAACACATCCAATTGTTTTCTTAATTACAAAAGTGAGATACATTTATTGTAAATATAAATATTCTACATAAGTATTTAAGAAACAAATTTTCTTATTTCTGCTCTTCAGAGATGCTGTATATGTAAAACTATTTTATATAATACACTTCAAAAATATTAAATTTCTTCTTTTCCTATAAAGTATATTCAATAATTATTGGATATAAATAACATTTATTTTATTAGATATTTAAAATGCAAAGAAATTTTTATTAAATATATTTAAGAATATGCACATAAATTTACAATGTAGTCATTTTTCTTATAAGTTTAATAAGAAATATAGCTGGAGTTCATAGGATCATTAAAATGGGTTTAAAGATGAGGTTCTTGAAAAGAAATGCAAAAGAAAATAGATACTAAAAGTTACATTTAGTAAAAAATCGTGGGTACTGAGTCAAAGATCACTGTGAAGTGTTTAAAAGTATACAGTCTATCAGCTGGTAGACGCCTGGGTCTCTAACACCCAAAGTTTAGTGCACTCCAGCAAAATGTGAGACTTTTCAGGGTCAAGCCAGAGAAATACTTCCTCAAAAGAGTCCTGCTTAGTGGTAACAAGTGATCAGCAAGCTTTCTCTCAGCACCACAGATATAAAAGTCAGGCCTCAGCTCTGAGCACTGCTGTGTGTGTGTGTGTGTGTGTGTGTGTGTGTGTGTGTGTGCGCGCTAGTGCACACGCGCGCCCATGTCTTTCTGGACAAGTGCATGTGAAGACAAGTGGAGGCATGTGGCCGGTGATAGTGGGAAGAAGGATGCAGATGCCACTGCCTGTCTGTAGTTGTTTCATTCTATGAAATAAAGGGGGAGTGGCTCTGTTTTTGGTAATTTTGCTTTGGTGTTTTATGCTCTGCCTGACTTTTTGGATCTCATCTTTTATGATTGCAGCTGGATTGGCAAGATATAGGTTTATGTATTCTCTCTTTAACAGCAAATGGCTGCTAGTTCCATTTGTTGTGATAAAACACTGCAATTTGCAAAAGCTGAAGTTCAAGCTGGCAGTAAAAATCTGAAGTTCTGTTTTGAATTTATTCTTTGTCCCTTTTTTTAAATCTTTAAGACACTATAGAATATTCAGAAAAAGGGAATCTCTTGGGATATATATATATATACATATATTAAAGACATATCTTTAAATAATATTAATTTGTAGAACAGTATGCTTCTCTATCACTCATTTTAATTAGAAAACCATGCAATATTGTTGCATGTCAAATAATCTTGGCCAGAACATTCTTTCATGATGAACTTTTTGGCATTTTAAGCATGTCAAGTCTTTGTTATGATAAAGTATCGCATAGCTTTCAGTTCTTTAGAAGGTCCTTGAATACCATTGGTGTCCATTAGCATCAATAACCAAATGCCTCTGTGTGTACACACCCCTGCTCTATCCTCACATCATTGGATGCCCTTCACAAGGGCTGAGATCCAGCTCCTGTAAGTGAAATAAAACCCAAAGTTATTCTTCAAGTCCTGGAAGACACATTATACTTTTATACTGTGAGTTGCCAATAAACAACACACAGGTGCAACTTCAAGATGTGTTTCTGGTGGAAAACCTGTGCTGCACACTCCACAAGTGATGTCTGAAAACATGTTTGAGAGCCACTGTCTCCCATGTGTAACAATATGAGAATGTCAGTCAGCTCTGCAGTGGGTTGGGAGAATTCACAATGACTTACTACATTGTTATGGTGTGGATTTTCAGGAGCTTTCTTAGTTAAAAATAAAAAAAATGCACTGTACAGTAAAATATCTTACAGTAGAAAATGGATGTCCCCTATAGATAGATCCTTCAACTCCAAAGCCTTCATATCACAGAGACAAATAGAGAGCTTAAAATGATTTTTTTCAGATGCTTATAGAATGTCTTCTTTTCCTGAATTGTGATAACCTCCACACTTGCTTTTAAGATGTAGTGTAATTTAATGCAGGTTCCTGTCAGAACCTGTCAATCATAGTCCCTGCTTGACTGATCATTAAAAAGTCTTCAATCAGAAACTATGGCACTTTCCATCACATTACCAACAAGAAAGACTCACCAGATCTCAGTCTAGAGTCACAAAGTTTATAGTGGATTTCTGTGAGAAATTATCCTTCTTGTTTCTCAGATATTTTGAATTTCCTTTTGATTAAGCCACCCTGAGAAAGACACACATTTCAATGATAATGAGCTCCTGTGGAGTAGGCATGTGGGGCTGGGCTGTATCATGGTGCACCATCATTTTGATGGAGAGAAATAACAAGATATATTGTACACTCACCCTAAGAATGTCACTACCTACCATATTATGATACATCATGTTTTATCTTCTAAATGAGGTCAAAGGTGGTTGGCTTATTTCTAGATTCAGTTCCAGAAATAAATATATTTCTTTTAAAAATTTATCTTTCTTTTTTTCCTTATGTATGGCTCTAGGGTTATTGAGTAGAGTGTCACATGCCTAAAATAAAGCTCTGCTTTATGATTTAGAATGCTTAGAAGTACCTGTAGCCTATATTCTGACAATGTTGAAGATCTCAGGTATTTTGCCATCTACTAAATGGGATCTTTATTTTTATCTCGTCTGTTAACATCTTTCCCCACTACT
Source organism: Sigmodon hispidus (assembly GCA_004025045.1). Taxonomy (NCBI): domain Eukaryota; kingdom Metazoa; phylum Chordata; class Mammalia; order Rodentia; family Cricetidae; genus Sigmodon; species Sigmodon hispidus. Next base: position 85,209 of record PVIH01007352.1, read on the forward strand.
TACTCTTTTGATCTTACAAGTCTGCTAATGAAGAGAGACAGTTACAAGCCAGAACTAACTGTCTAAAACCCATGATTGGGTTTTACTAGGCCCATGAGAAGTAGGGGGATTGAAGAACTAGAAAAGCACCTCCATTTTTTGAGCAAAAGTTCTCAGTATCTAGACAAGCCTGAAGTCTGCATAGGAACAAAGTTCAGACTGGAAAGGTAGTTTAGGGGCTGAAAACAGTTAATTATCCATAGAATGTGTCAGGCGCAGAAATAGTTCATAAAGACCCATCCCAGGAGGTAGTCAAAGAAAGGGCTTGGCCAGCAGCTGGCTAAGATAATAACTTTGTGATTGTTGCCTAACCTTGTGATTTTTGTATAACCTTGTGATTCTTGTCTAACCTTGTGATTTTTGCCTTTAAAACCTAGCTTGCAAAGGAGTGAATACCTCCTCTGGCCACTGTCACACCTATGTGCCTGGAGATAACTTTTCAATAAACTTTGCTTTTGCATTTTGGAGAGTTTATGTCTCTGGTGATCTTTTAGGAGGCCTTGTGACCAGACCACAACATTAGTATTCTACATTTCCTGTATATTTTTTAAGGACTCTTTAAAATATAGTGATTAACAAGCTTTAGTACATATGCATACGTTTACATGTGTTTGCCTGGTTTTAAGTCTGAAGGAAATGTCAGGAGAGGTTCCCTTTTCTATTGCGCAGTAGGAACTCAGGGGCATTAAGGGTTTAAATTACAGTATGGATTTTTGTTTCTACCTTAATTGAACAGAATAAAGACTTTTATTTTCTACAAGGTAAGAAATAAAGCAAACACTAAAAAGAATTGTGAGCAAAATCTGTGATCTATCTGTCTATCTATCATCTATATATCTATCTATGTATGTATTAATCTATCATCTATCTATCTATCTATCTGTCATCTATCTGTTTATTTATTTGTATACTGATGGAGACTGAACCTGTGGCTATAGCCAAACAGGTGCTCTACTGCTGAGCATCATTTTTAGCTCATGACTGTCTCTTTAATTTTACAATTATCATCACCGTTCATGGATGCAAACCTTGACATTGCTCTTTGAGGCAAATTACATAGTAACTATTTTACAGATAAAGAGAATAATGCTAAAGGAAATTACTTATATAAGGCATATAGTGATTCGGTATCAAGACCCATACACACTTTGTGCTTAACTCAATAAAGCTAGTAGAAATTTGCTTTGAATAAAAAGTATATTTTAAAAGCTTTTCTTAACTATAAGATAATGTACACTGAGCTTCTGTTAAGGTTCTAAAATGTTTATAAATGGCTCTTTAGAGATTAATTCCAGAATGCAATGAAATTCTTAGAGATTTTTTTAAAACATAAATAAAATACAGAATCCCTATTTTATGTTATGTATAGTTTTATTCCTGATTTCACACATTTCACTCCTTATCTTTAAATGCAATGTTTTAAGAATTAAAGGGGGAATGATAAGAAAACTAGTATTTGGGCTGGAGAGACGGCTCAGGGGTTAAGCACACTGATTGTTCTTCCAGAGGTCATGAGTTTGATTCCCAGCAACCACATGGTGTCTCACAGCCATCTATGATGACATCTTATGCTCTCTTCTGTATAATGTAAATAACTAAATATTAAAAAAAAAACAGGCACACAACTAGTGTTTGAAGAGAAACTACATGTAAAGATAATTTCAACAAAACAAATTTCATGACTAAAATGCAGAGTGAATTAAGTATGTGGCACTCTGGGCAAAAATAAAAATAAAACTACCTTAGTTTGTCTGAAATTGAAAAGTCAGAGGATTTAAGACTAAGAAGACAATTGGGATGCTCCTGACATCCTGAATGTCAGACATCATCTTACTGCCATGGCCAAGTAGTAAATCTGACTGGGATCCTGTCTTAGAAATTCTGGAGGGACTAAGAAGAGGTCCTTGAAGGTTTGATGCAATAAAGGCATTCCCAGGACTGAGACTGAGAATTGTAAAACAGTGCTGGTATTTATCACAGTTAAACTACCCTCTGATATTTAAACCCATTCTAGAGGGTGCTTCTTCTTTGGTGTGGGAGATAACTAAGCTCTATGCGCCTTCTTGGTATTTATACTAGAGCCCCGGGGGCCTTATAAGTCAATGTAGAAAGAAAGAGCAAATTGTCCTTGTGCAGCTAATGTTGGACAATCATTTATCTTCTTATATTCAGAGCAAACAACAGGCTTTTAACAGCATTTTTGAGTTATGAGAATATTTTGCCTATGGTTCTGCTGCAGCAGCAGAGTATTTGAACTTTTCCCCAAACAACAGAGAGGCTCTAAAAACACTTCTAAGTCTCTGATAAGTAAGTAATTAGACTGCTCTCCCCATGGCATGCTGAGCCAGGCTCAGTTTGATGCTCTCCAAATACAAAGCCAAAGAAGAAAAATGGTAGGTGGTGTCAACCTGTGTGGCAAACAAGAATCAAGGCTTAAATTACAAAGAGGGTGAGTAGTAAGTACTAGGTCCTCACTCACAGTCATGGGCCTTCTGTAAAGTTATCATTGTATTGAAGAACATGCAGCACACTGGCTGCTTTGTCCTGAAATGCATTGGGGGTAGTTTTCACCAAGGGAGGTATGAACTAGAGACAGACATGCAGGAGAAACAGAGCTGCTGTGTGTTGTTCCATCCGTTCTTGCTTCCATCTTACTCACCCTGACCAGCTTTTCTTTCATGGCTCCCACTCTCTCTGAGCTATGCTACCGTCCTCATGAACCCACATATGCTTCCAGAGCACAGACACAGGTTCCCAACTTTACTTGTTGCCATATTTCTAACCTTTTCCTTGCTGAAACCTTAGTCTTTATATGTCCTTTCCGGACCCTGTCTTAGATTCAGGCAGAATAGCACTGTAGTTTCCTGTAATAGTTGAATAAGCTACTATCATTTTTTAGATATCTAATTCTTCATATTTTTATGCATTTTCTTTTATAATTGTCTTCAGAGAACATCTACATGTATGTTACAGGGTAGCTGCTGATAAAGAAAAAGAAAGAACTCTATTTTTTTTTTCATTCCTTATTTAGAGTAAAGGGCTACCAAAGTTAAAGTTTGGCTGGAGATGGGAACTTGACCAAGCTGCAGGCATTGCCATAATATCTGGGAACTCATTAACATAGAATATTCTTGGGCTCTGCGCAAGACTAAACTGACTTAGAATCTCTGAGGTTGGGTGAAAATAATCTATGTTTTTAAAGAACTTTCAAGGAATCTGCATGGTAAAGTTTGAGGAATACAGAACTTGATATAAGCTAAGAAACACATTGTGGTTCCTGTGAATTAAAACCTTCAGTATGACCATCTGCACAGCCTCAGCAGATAAGCTAGTTCCTGAGAGAACTAGGAGCCTTAGAAGAACCCCAGCAGGAAAGCTCCAGCTGCAGGCAAACAAGCAAGATCCCTGCTCACAAACCTGACTATATACACCCTTCATCTAATCTTCTACCTCATAAGCCTCAAACCATTTCCAAAACTACCCATCCCCCCAACGTCATCCACTTCCTGAGACACAGCCTGTGGAGACTGCCAGCAGAAGAACTGCAGGTGCAGCTGCTTTCTAGGACATAGCACCTGAAGAGCTCCATTGCAAAAGTTGCTCCCTGAGACACAGCATTAGGATGGTCCCATCACTAGAGTAGTTTCCTAAGACACAGATTCTGGAGGGCTCATTCTCAAGAGCTCTAGCTACAGAACTCAATTTCTCCCTGAGACACAGATTCCACTGCCTCTGAGAACTCCAAGAGCTCCAATTGCACCAGGAGCACCTACTAAACCAAAAACATCTAGTTGAAACACAGACAACACTTGCAACAAGCAGCGGATGAGATCGGTAGATGCCAGTGCAAAAATTCAATCAACAACAAGAAGAACAATATGGTACCACTAGAACCTAGTGGTTCTCCAAAGACAAGACCTGAATATTCCAATACAGAAGAAGCAGAGGAAATGGACGTTAAAAATATTTTTATAAAGATGATAGAAGCCTTTAAAGGGGAATTTAAAGAGGAAATGAAAAACTCCCTCAAAGAAATAGAGGAAAAAATAAGCAAAAATTGGAAGAAAACAATAAATCTCTTAAGGGAAGACTAGAGAACGTAAAACAGAAAAACATAAGCAAACTAACAGGTAATAGAAACATGCAAGCCTTAAAAACTGAAGTAGAGGCACTAAAGAAGATACAAACAGACAGAGTGTTGAAATCAGAAAATCTAAAGAAAGGGACTGAAACGACAGATGAGGCCATAACCAAAAGAATGCAAGAAGTGGAAGAAAGGAGCTCTGGGCATGGAAGATGAGATAGTAAGAAGAAATCAAATCCCAGCTCCTTTGAGGAGATTTCAGAATTTAATGATCATTTTCACCCAGCTTGAACAGTCATAGCTTAAAAAAGAAAATCTGTGCATTGGAAGGATAATTAATTTGTTCACAGGTTCTCTGCTCCCTTCCCTTTATATTTTCAAGGGAGCTGGGATTTGATTTCTTCTTAAGTTCTACCGATGTGGCCCAAAGACAGCCAACCAAGCTCAGACTCTGCAAACACTTCCCACTCTGGTTAACCTGCCCTTAAAAGGAGAATAGCTTTATATTTTCGTTCATCCTACACAGCAGTACAGAGCTGAGGTGACTCTATTCTCTCGCTGCCTGTTCTAACATTATTATTCAGTGGCAATGTGAAATTACCTAAATTTAAAGCATGGTAGTGTGACCGTGGAGTGTAGCCTCTCACCAAGTTGCCACACGTGGCTTCAGCTCTCACATCATACTGAGGACATGGGATATCTGCATCATTCAGGGGGAGTCTGCTGATATCACAGTTCATTTTGATATTCATTTGGCTTTCCTTAGGGCATGTAAAATGTGAGTATCACATATTCTGTCTTCCAGTAACTTTCTTAACACACTCAAGGTCATATTTTTCTGTGTTGATAATTTTTACTTAATAATACTTATGCCACTTGAGGATCCCAATCTTCTCTATCTTTTATTATTACTTTAAATGACTATTTCATCATTATACTTTTCTCTTTCCTCCCTCCAATCCCTCCCATATAACCATCTACCTTGTTATCTTTCAAATTCCATCTCTAATTTCTTTTCTTTTTTGTTGTTCCACACATGCAAGCACACACACACACACACACACACACACACACACACACACTTAAATATTTAGAAATACCTAAATATATAAATACAACCTGCTAAGCCTGTCTAATGTTACTTGTATGTATACGTTTTCAGTGCTGGTCACCTGGCAGTGGATAACCAATTGGTGTGCTCTTTCCTAGAGAAAGCAATTCCTCTTGCTCTCAGCATTCCCGAGTTGCTAAGAATTCGTTGCCTAGGGCTGGCACCATGAGAGCCATACCTTACATATTTACTATATTTAAGGAGCATTCTTTTTCAGATCTTGTTTAGGCAGCCATGTTGATGAGATTTCATGGGTGTTGTTTCCCTGATAGTTATAGGTGAGATAATATAACAGCAGTTTAATGCTTTTAATTGACTAATTCAACAGAAAAGAAGCATTGCCTGTAAAAATATACTCAGTGTTAAAGAGGCAATGTCAGTTTAAAAGAGGAATGCAGTGCAACACAATGTTGTAAACATTAGTGTGTTTCAGGCAATGTCTGCTTTTCGTATGCTATCATTAAACAAGCATGCACTTGTACATCACAATACAATTTAGGATTACGAACCACTCCTTTAAGTGATTTGTATTTGTTAACTGTTTAACCATTTGAATCAACCATTGAAGTAGGGCCAATTATAATGTTATAAGATAGAGAAATGTGGTAAACAGAATAATTTGCATGAGGTTGTAGAATTACAAAGGTATAGAGATGTTCTGGCTTTTCTGACTGTTTATGGGGCCTTGCTTAGGGCAGATATTCTGCTTAAAGCCACACATCTGTTTTAAAACATGATAGTACTTTATAGGATCATTACAAACATAGTATACCATGCTGCCAGAGTGCAGCCAGGTCTCTCTGAACAGTTTTCATTGTATTATTATCATCACTACCTTGTTTTCCAACAAGTTTAGACAGATTACCTAAATAATGCATGATTGCTTTAAAATGTTTTACAGCTTTTGTAGCATGTTTACCTCTACTAGATGACTTCTTAACAGTATCTTAAGAACATGGGCAGTATGTAGAATCTTGAGGGTTGGGATCAGACTGTGTTCCTATAAATGGACTGACACCTTGGAGCCCATTCCCTGCAGAAGAGTACCTAGTCCTGCCTTGATACTGGGATGAGAAAAGCCTTCCAGAAGTGGATGCACCATGCTGATCTGACCCACCTTGGGACTTCCTGCTCTTTGGGGGAGGGGATAGATGATGGAGTAGGGAGAGCCTGAGGGGATACATGGAAAAAAAGACCTTTTTTTAAATAATCACAAAAAAAGAAAAAGAAAGTAGGTTGAACAAGCCATAGGGAGCAAGCCAGGAAGTAGCACCCTTCTGGGGATTCTACGTCAGCTCTTGCCTCCAGGTTCCTGCCTTACTTCAGTTCCTATCTGGACTTTCATCAATAATGGATGATGATATGGAAGTGTAAGCCAAATAAACTCCCTCCTCAAAAAAAGAAGCTCTATACATTTTGTATATAAAAAACAATGTATTAAAAATATCATTGCAGTTACTGAGAGAGATTTAATAAAAATATTATACTAAAACATCTTAAAGCATTGCAAATCTATTCAATGACTTTAAGAGAGAGCAATGCCTGGTAGACTGGCAGGTATTTCTTTGCTTTCTACTGTGGAGAGGCTCACTGTCTACACAATTTCTATTGAGAACATAATCCAGAACACTTTCAGGGAATTTATTCTGGTTTGGATTTAATGTAATTATGGATTTAGCACGCGACTCTTCCAACTAACTGCATTTTTCTCCTAGATTTCTATTTTTGTTTCCTAAAATTTAGAATGGTCTTGAGCATGTAGCTAATGTGTCTAAATGTTTTTATATCAGGATATGTATGTAGAAGCATTCCCTATGGCTAACGCTGATCTTGTCTGAAAACAATAATAATTATTTTATACCCATATGCTCATCGTATTCATCATGTTAGGGCTTAAAAGACTTTTTTTCCTTGATGATTAATTAAGGGACTGTTATCGAGATCTGAAAGCAAGTAAATATTTGTTGTATATTTGTGGAGAATTTACAAATAGGCATGTGCCATACTTTCTTTTGTTCAAATGGTTATCTGTTGGAATGTCTGGGAAATATTGCATGTCTGTATTTCCAGGTTATAAAATCCTATACTTTTGTTATCAGTTATAGACTGGTCTGATCTAGTGTATATGTTCATAGTTTCAAATGAAACAGTCTCTGACTCAGTCATTGACTCATAGGGACAAACTCAAAAAAACGAGTACCCTGCTGACCATGCGCATCCTGTTCAAGTAACAGCAGCTCATGGAGGATACTGTGTTCAAATGGGTGAATGAGAAGCAGCTTTTAAACTTCCCTAGCATGGCAGCCTTCATATTCCACCTGTGATATAACATAGAGGCTTAACACCATGGAAGGGCCACAAAATCTCAAGAGTGTGACTTACAGCTTTGCGGTGTTATAGCAGTGTAATTGCATCCAGTAGACAAACTATGAATTTCCCTTGCCCAACCTGGTCCTAACAAGTTTGTGCAGCATGATTTGTCCTTATGAATTTGATCGCTAGCCATATGCTTCATTTGCCTTCAAGGTCAACAACTAACAGTCTACCAATTGCATCTTCTATCAGAAGTTGGTGAATAGAAGTATCTTGCAAATTATCCAAGACATTCAACAATTTACTCTGATATAAGCTGTGTGTCATATGCTTTGCCCAAGTAAAAAAAGTTGTTAGTGTTCTGAGCATATCCAAGATGAGTAAGCTCAGGCATTTGGAGGGAGAGTTAGGTTTTTAAAAACTACTTTGCCTTTACTGTTTTTATAATTGGACATATAATGGCATAATCTTGTCACAAATCAAGAAATATCTATAAACCATACTCTCATGTTTAGCTATCAAAGGAGCCTGCTTACATTGTTATTGTCTGTTCTAGTCTACTGATACTTAGAGCAAAAAGGTGTTAAGCTATAAGTAGACATTCATATGATGTAGAAAAGGAAAGGAAGTGAGGAAAAGAGAAAACAAAGAGAAACATGGAAAGAAAAAACGGAGGGGAAGAAAGGAAGGAAAGAGAATCAGGGGGGTTAGGGTTAGGGTTAGGGAAGGAAAGAGAATCAGGAGTGTGAAACCTAGTTAGGTTCATCAGTCAATGTTTCTATGATTGTCTTCCTTAGATATTATTTAGATAATGGAGCATCATAAAAAGACCATACCAAAACCAATATTCTTGTATGTTGGGACCATCATTAAGTAAAATCTATCATGAAGTAAAATCTACTTGCACAGAAGATTTATGAGAAAATGGCAGTTGAGATGGAGGGTACAAAATCACTATAATGAGTGTATAGCTTGTATAAAATTAAGAAAAAAGCTTTATGCAGTTTATAAGATAATAAAAATTATTTGCTATTTATTAAAATTTACCTTTAACTTGAGAATCATATGTTTAATTCTGCAGTCATCTTTTACTCTGGAGATTCCTGTGAATTATTGCTAATATTCTTTTTTGAATTCTACCCTTCAACCAATTCCGCTAAAAGAAAATAATTTCATTATTCTTAATATTAACTTTGAAATATACATAGTGATGAGAAATCTTAAGTTCAATTTAAAACTGCAATTTGCCCACAAGTTTCATGTCTACTTTTGCCCTTTGGATCTAAGAGACTTTTCAGTTTTTATCTTTATCCCTTAATAAACTATAAGTTTTATTAATGCCTATGAGCTAATGGTATGCAGACACACAAATCGTTCCTTTTTTTTAAGGAACGATTTTTAATTGTTAAAAAAAACAATTTTTTTAAACAAAAATTGTTTAAATTCACTCAATAGTTCCTAAAGCATGATGCTTAACTATTAACACAGAAAGTGCTGACTCATTTAGTGTTAAAGTGGTGAGCACAGAGTTTAATTGAAAAATAATCTAATTGGTTCAACCTCCTACTAACTTCATACAAAACTAGATGTTTTATTTCCTTACCTCAGAGAAGTAGTTGTGATTTGTTTGGAACATTCCATGATTTAAAGGCATTTCTAATCTTACATCTCAGAGTAGTATAGTGTAAAGACAGCTCTCAGTATTGAGACAGTGACAGGAGTACAGGAAGACAGTCTCCTAAGATGTTGGAAATTTATTGAAAGTAACAAGTACATTTTAAAAGATGACATAAATCTGATGTGATAGCTATTCTTGGTTATCAAATTAACTATGTATGTACTTAAGTAAAACTGAAAAATGGAAGGCATGCCTGCGAGGGATTTTTGCTTAATTTGAAGTGGGAATATCTACTTCTTATCTGGATCTTTGAAGAAGAAAGACGCACTTTTAGTCTTGAGGTGGGAAGGTTTTCCTTTAATACAGATCTTTGGAGCTAGGAAAACCCACACATTCTTCTGGAAATCTTTCTAACGACATAGAAAAGGAAGCTTTTGCTTCTTGACTGCTTGCTCTTATCTTGATATCATGTCCTTTCTTTCATTTACATTAGAGCCTAACTCTTCAAGATTCTTGTGTATACTGAAAATCTGCTGACACATCAGACCTTATGGACTGAGATATTACTGAATTATTGCATTTTCTCTTCATAGCCAACCATTGTTGAGTTTTCTAGACCAAAGCGTATAAGTCATTCTAATAAACCCCCTATCTATATAGAAACAGAGATTGAGATGTGGAGAAGAGAGAGTGACTGGAGGGGGTGGGAGGGGAAAGGGACCTTGAATAAGGATATACATGGATAGAAAATGTGACTTTATTCATAATAAAAAATTAAAAAAGAAAAGAAAAGAAACAGAGATTGAGGTTGAAAGTTTTGTTACTCTAGAGAATCCCAAGTAGTACATATGATTTTGTAATTATATACTGTTTAATGCTTCAATTGATTAAGACAAAGTACTTTAGATGACTTTACATTATTTCCTCAGGAAAACTGTAATGGGAAAGCAAAACATAAACTACAGATAAAAATGATTGACAAGAAACAAACACCAATGGCGAGGCTCATGGTCATCTTCACATTTGCTACAGATGAAAAGCATGTTTAAGCTCACACACAGCACATTAGCAAATAGTGTTTTGTGAAACTTCCTTCTGTACCAATTTCATTTTATATTTAGTCTGTGAAGACTGTAGGAGACAGACTGTCAGGTCTTCTATGGTCTGTCTACAGGATGGTAACCACATGGCTTAACTCTTACAACAAAGAATTCTCATGTTGGTTATTGAAATTGTTTGTATCTCTTTTAACCTAGGACTTAGGAAATTCATGCAAGTTTCCAGGAAGGCAGACCAGAAACAATGAGGGAAACAAAAAGTCAAATCCTTTTGCACATGGAAAAAAAAATACACCACATGTATATGACATGCACACGAGAGAGAGAGAGAGAGAGAGAGAGAGAGAGAGAGAGAGAGAGAGAAACATACATACAGAGAAAGCACAACTGAAAGCTGAAGATGTTTCATTACAAAAGTAACTAATAATAAAAACACAAAGAGAGCTTTGACACGAAAAAAAAATCTCCCTTTGGCAATTCAGAGTACTGCTTATTTAGGCTGAAATGATTATGTCTATAAGCACCCATCATCTTTGGCAGTGTACATAGACTAGCAGTACATCATAGCTTTGACAGAGGTGACATAAGCCAACACCTATCTGGAGTTTTGTTGGCATAAGTTTGAGTGAGAACAAAGCTATGAGCAACTACAAGAGTTGAACAAAAGTGTATCTTCACAGGGAATTGTCAGGATTTTTGAAACCTCCAGACAAACATCATCCTACAGTTCCACAGTAAAACTGGAAAAGAAATGAATGAAATATAAATGGAATACTCCATGCTTCTAAAGAATATATGAGGTGATCTCTGGAAATTTAGAAATAAGATTCCGTGATTATAAAGAAAAGAAGTTGTCCAAAAGTGATGAGACAACAAGATACTTTTCTTTACTGACTTTTCCGGTTTTGATATTTCTGGACTGGGCACTTTTGAAATGCTAATCTAGAAGAAAAAAGCATGTGAGAAATATTTCATTCTATTAGATCAACACTATGAATCCTCAAAATATGCATGGTTTTACAAAGAAAGAGTAAAATCCTAATTGCGAGGAACAGTCATTGATACGGTTTACTCACTTGGAAGAACATTCTGACTGTTACAGATTTGTTTGTTTAATATTGACAATGTACTTGTGTCTTTTCAATATGAACATTCTTATATGATTGATACTCCAGGTATACCAGTGATAAATAGATGCTGTATTAGAGTGTCTATTAGTCTCCACTATCTTATAAGTGTGAGTAGAAAGAAAACACACAATACATAGTCCAAATAATTGAGAAGTGTTAAACTCTTATTGATACATAACTGAAATTAGTCAGAAAGGGTTTCTAAAATGGGTTACTACAAGTCATGACTAATACTCAGGAAACAAAAATCTGCATATTCTGAATTCAGTTTACAGTTATGTGACTGTTTTAATTTCCAGATTATAGAGTTCAACTACCAAAAGGAAAAACTATTTTACTTTCTCATTAGAAGTATTATTTATGCTTAAATAAATTAGTGCTAATCAGCATTTCCAAAATACTTAATTTGTCATGGGCTGATATTAACAAAACCAATATCAACAAATTTTAAAAATAAATTTAAGAAGCATAAAAATGGATATGCAAAATAATTAGACTTTGTAAATAAAAATGACCTTATACAGGTTTTGAAAAAGTTTGTAAGTAGCATATTTCTAGATACATGTATATATAAATTTAAATATAGATATAGACAAATAAATATAGATATATAGACATATAAATATATTGATTAAATATAGCTATAGATTTTGAGAGAGAGATCAGTGATGATGATACAGCATATTTCTAGATACATGTATATATAAATTTAAATATAGATATAGACAAATAAATATAGATATATAGACATATAAATATATTGATTAAATATAGCTATAGATTTTGAGAGAGAGATCAGTGATGATGATACCAGAGCACTAGGGAGGAGCAACACAAGACTCTTCTAAAAATTAATAACTCAACAGACAGACAAATACACATATAGGTAGTTGATAGATGATAGAATAATATTCATATAGCAAAAATCAGATTGCACATGTATACTGCTATTGAAAATTATTAAATTATTTTAAAAGTATAACATCTAAAGGTTAGCTTGAAATATTTTTGATTTATATATTCAACCAAAGAATAGTGCCTATCATTTTTCCAAGTTTGTCACTACTAATATTAGTCTCATCAATATAAAAGCCCAGACTCATTGCTCCCCAGATGTCTGTACTGTACAGAACTTTTTAGGTGAGTATAGCATATTTGTACAGTGTCGCCCTCATTAGAAGTGTAAGCGTAAACAATAGCTGTGTTTGATGACAAAGATTTACGTATTCAATCATAGGCAGAACTACTCTGCTGTCTAAAGCTAGCCTGGCATGACCTGAGCTTGAAGGATCCCATTCATCAATGACTGTGTGGCATTTCAAGAGTGATTTCATGTAATTCTCATCTAATATCCATATAATAAGCCTCTTCTGAGTGAGCTATGTATGATATCCGTCATCATTATTGATTACTTTTCCCACTGGTAGGCAAATATGTAAATGGCTCATGAAAGGAAAAAGCTGCAGTGTGTGTGTGTGTGTGTAGGTGTGTGTGACTGCAGGCAGAGCATTTACATTATTTGTCTTCTACTTTATCATGTAGACTTTATCGTGACTTTGCAAAGGCAGCACAAAGCCAATGATGTGAATTTCTATACTTGATAGTAATTACTAAAGCAAATTGTTATAATAAATTTCTCTTCTATTCAGTTAAAATCTATTATGTTTTCAGAATCAACCAGATACAATTACATTTTTGGTAATAAAAGCAAAACAATAACTAAAATAAATCCTGAAAAATCTCTGTGAAATACATTAACATCAGGTTTGAAATATAGCCAATGGGAAGTACTTGAAGTAAGAGACAAAGTCCAAAACTGATGAATTAAGTCATTTGTAAATAGGCTTATTTGCAGACACATAGCCAAAATCTTGTCCTGAAAATAGAAATAAAAATAGTAGTAATAAAAACTGAGAAGAGATATGAATAAAATAATAGACTGTGAAAAAATGACATTAAAAATAAAAATATTAGCTTATCACATTTGAATTGACAACACCTAGCCATGCTTAGTGAGCACTGAATGAGAAACTATGTAATGCTTTATCCAAAACAAATAAATTAAGAGAAAGACTAAATTGCAGAGATCATCGTTTCAATAGAATTAAATAGAAGGTCACAAGGGTCCACGACACACATGAAGCCAGTGCTGTCGTAGAATTAAGGAGATCACCTGATGAGCATAAACTGATTTACAGTAGTAGGCTGACAAAGCTTCAGCCAATCAAAGATGAAGAACTAGGAAGAACAAAATCAAGTAAAGTTTCCAGATGGAGAAAAGTTTGGGTCACATGAGCTGGTACTGAACTAATGGTAAAATCAGTATGCAAAAGTTTTCCATTTGGGAAAAGTTATAAAAACTAATATGTAAGTTTGCATGCTAGAGTATGGAGTGAAAAAAGTATAAAGCTCACATCAGAGCACTCGGTGAAGAAATGGAAGAAGGTGACAGAAAGGGCAGCTTTATACCTGTGGCTATGGCAGAAGACAGGTTTCTCCAGGTAAAAGAGATTTTGATAACTCTGCATTCTATATACTAGAAATTTTGTATAGTATGTATTGTGAGGAGTGATTGTGGCATACATTTGTGTATAGCTATATCGCACTGTACCTGTGTAGGTGCAAGCACAGCCCAGGGACTGAGATTGGGTGTCCTCCTCAGTTAGCTCTCCATTTTGTGAGAAAAGTTTCTCATTGAGCCTGGAACTCATCACTTGAAACTGTGTGGCTAGAGAGTCTCAAATGTGCACCTGCTTCTCTGGTCCCAACACATCGACTTGGGAATACAAACCACTCTGACATGACTTCTTTACATGAGTGCTTAAGAATCAAACTCAAATCTACATGTTATGCAGCAGGCACCTAACCATTGAGCAATCTTCCCACAGTTTGCACTGCAGATTTTCTATATGTAACTAGTTTGTTCTTCTTCCCAATTAAATACAAAATCCTTTTATCAAAAATTATCAATTTTTTTTTGATCCAAGTGATATAGGTCCCTTAAGAAGTCAGGAAAATAATCTTTCTTATCATGACATCATGAATTTATCTAGAATAAGGACACAGACACTTACATATATGTATATATATATGTATGTATGTATGTATGTATGTATATCTTAATAGTACTAGCCCTTGAGGACAAGGAAAATGACATATTCTAAAAATGTAGCACACTTCACTTGGATAATTTACTGGTTGATGTAACTTCACTGAAGCCCCCAGAATGCAATTATATGTGTCTCTGGGTGTTTCTTATCACCAAAAATCAGAAAGTCAATTATTTTTTTCCTTCTTTATTTTGTATTTAACAAAAAAAAAACAGTAGCATGAATTTAAAATGAGGAAAAGTTAACAATAACTATGAAGAGGATAAGAATCATAAGCATGGCTTATCAAGGGTGGTAATGCAAATAAGATTGCTACACATATATTTACTATGTGTTCAGCTTTCCCTCTGAAATGTTTTTCCCATCCCCCCCTCCCACCACATCTTGACATTTTTCTTCTCATCCCCTCCCTGGGCAGGGAGCAGACAGTCCTATGGTCCCATTGACCCAATAATGCTTGGATCAGTCTCCACTCTTGGCCAAATCCAGTTTTGTCCCCCCTCCCTCAAGAATGAGTCTGGTATTCCTATAGTTGGAGTGGGGTCCGAAGGGTCAGTCCAGGGTGTTTCTGATCCCAAGCTGTTCCGTGGTTGTGGTTTGCCACTTGGGCATGTTTGGCTTTTTTTCTTGTTTGTTTGTTTAGAGACCACTAGTGCGTGAGTACATCCCCTGAGTTGCCCTTCTATACACTAAAGATAGAAGAGCTGAAAAAGAAATAAGGGAAACATTACCCTTCATATTAGCTACAAATAGTATTAAATACCTTGGAGTAACTGTAACCAAAGAAGTAACCGACCTATTTGACAAAAATTTTAAATCATTGAAGAAAGAAATTGAAGAGGATATCAGAAAATGGAAAGCTCTCCCATGTTCCTTGATTGGTAGGATCAACATAGTAAAAATGGCAATTCTACCAAAGGCAATCTACAGATTCAATGCACTGCCTATCAAAATACCAACACAATATTTTTTGGACTTTGAAAGAACAATATTCAATTTCATTTGGAATAACAGGACAGCCAAGGATTGCCAAACAATTTTACTCAACAAAAGAACCTCAGGAGGTATCACCATCCCTGACTCAAAGCTATACTATAGAGCTACAGTAATAAAAACAGCCTGGTACTGGCATAAAAACAGACTTGTGGACCAATGGAATAGAATTGAGGGTCCAGACATTAACCCAAAAACCTATGAACACCTGATCTTTGACAAAGAGGCCCGAAACATTCAATGGAAAAAAGATAGTATATTTAACAAATGGTGTTGGCATAGCTGGATGGAAGTGTGTAGAAAAATGCAAATAGATCCGAGCCTGTCACCCTGTACAAAACTCAAATGCATGTGGATCAAAGACCTCAACTTAAACCCAGCCACTTTGAACTTGATAGAAAAGAAAGGGGGAAATACACTTCTACAAATGGGCACAGGCCACCACTTCCTAAATATAACACCAGTGCACAGGCACTAAAACCAACAATCAATAAGTGGGATTTCCTGAAGCTGGGAAGCTTCTGCAAAGCCAAGGACACTGTCAATAGGACAAAACGCCAGCCTACAGAATGGGAAAAGATTTTCACCAACCCTACAAGTGATAGAGGACTGATCTCTAAGATATATAAAGAGCTCAAGAATTTAGAGCCCAAAATCCTGAATAACCCTATCAAAAAATGGGGTACAGATTTAAAAAGGGA